>JASAMX010012838.1:0-10172 GCA_030248175.1 Microlaimidae sp. YZB2_3
GAAAAAGTACCCTAAAAAATATGACGCCATTTTTGACCTATGATGATGCCATCATTGTGAATCTTTTGCAGTTTTTGAGCCTGATTCAATGTATTTTAAGCCATTCTTAGACTGATTTTTACCTTATTTCCGCTTTTTTTTGTCCCTCTTTTGCCTTTTCCCTTCTTTTTTCTCTCTTTCCCTTCCCCCGGCTCGGCCCCCCTCTCCCTGTTCATTACCCCCCCCCCGTTTCAAAAAAGTTGCCCCCCGTGCCCCCCCGTTTTGGCAATACCCCTCTTGTTCTAACCCCGGAGGGGGGGAGCAGTGCACAGGTCTGCACATCTTATATAAACCACAACATGGATTTTATAAGGAATATTTTGGTCACTGTGTGTGACCCGATATAAAGGATAAGATTTTTAACAAAAGTCAGAAAGCTATGTCCAGGATAAATCCATCACAACTCTGTATATTGGCAACTTGGGAGAGGATGGATATATAACAGAAAAAGAATTAAAGTAAAGTTAATGATGACTATTGAACCAGGTCCGAAAACTTAATCAGGGAAGAAAAGAAGTTTCTCAGTCTTAAATTTTTTTTTAAACAAACTATAGTTAGATTCCATTGAAACATTAAAAATATAATTAATAACTGTATTTTTACAACAAAGTTTAACAAAAGGTTTGTAACATAAAGTTTAGGCCGAATCACACGCATAAAAATTAATTTCACAAGATTTAACGGGGTGAGCAAGGGAGTTGGCGCTGTAGCGTGAGATTAAAAAAAATTAAATTACAAATTAAGTTAGTTGGAATCATAGGTGTTTTTGGTCGGGTCCGCTAGGGGGGGGTCCACCCCCGGGTGGGAGGCCAAAATTTTTTAGGGGGGTCCAGGGGGGTCCGGCGCACCCTGGCTTTTTAGGGGTCGACCCCGGGGTGCGAGATTTCAAATTTAGGGGGGGGTCAGGGGGGTCCAATTTTTAGCAAAATTTTTTTGAACTCAATAATTTAAGTGTTTTTAGGTCTAATATTGAATTTTATGTATCAAAACAGCCTATTTAGGCCTAAAAAGTGTATTTTAACACTGTTTCTAATCAATAAACGGTGTTTCGGAGAGTAAAGAAAAAAATATACTTCCAAATTGGTCGGGAGTGGGGAGGGAGGTCCGCCTCGCTAGGGGGGTCAGGACGGACCGCTCCCGCCCAACCTGAGCCTTGGGGGCGGGGGGGGGGGCTGGATTTTTTCTGGGGGGGGGTCCAAAATTTTGGCTCTGGGGGGGGTGCACCCCTCGGTCCCCCCCCCCGCTCCCAAAAAACACCTATGGTTGGAATTCTTGTAAGATCAAACACAATTTACACCTTTGTTCTGGTTAACCTCAACTCTCTCCAAAAACTATGATAGAATGGACAGGAAAATCGCTTGTGCACAAACCCCGTTATTTCCAACATCTACATAATTGTATGTGCATCGCATGCTATGATTTTTTGTTTAAATAAACGCTATACAAATACATAATTTAGCAACTATTTCTATCAGTTTGGAGAGATAAGGAATATCTCGCTGCTGTCTGGAAAAGGTTGCGGTTTCCTACAGTTCACAGAGCGAAAGGCGGCTGAGGCCGCGGCGGAAAAAACTTTTAACAAACTGCTCATAAAAAATCGCCGCCTCACCATCCGTTGGGGTCGCCCTCAAGCCCAGCAAGGACCGGAAGGGGAATCGGAAACGGCGAAAGTCAATCCAGTTCCCGGACTCCCAGGAGGTATATTTCGGATTTCTTGGCTTTCAATTAAAGATCTATAATTGAAAGCGATACCGTTTTTTTTTCTTGTATAATATCGTCCTTTACTACGATACAAAGAGTCACAATCAGTGTAAAGTCAACGTGACTCTGACTCACAACGTTAATAGTATTTGTTTGCTAAAAGATAAAAAAGTAATATTTTAAAAGTATTTCATGACGATTCTGACTCATTCTGCCATCTTAATGACGATATGAAAGAGCGCCCACCCATAGTTCCACGTCTTAGTCGTAATATCAGTTAATAATTTTGTTTGATACCAAAATTAAATTTTTTTAAATTGGAAAGTTAAAAATAACTCAGCTTTTTGTTATTGTTTGTTTTTTTAAGTAAAATAAACAGCTTTGTTGAAAAAAATATGTGATTTTTGAATATATCCGTTTAATAAAATTTTAAATTATTAAAAAAATTATCAACAGATGCATCATAATATAAAACTTAGGACTCTAAATCTAAACATAAATGTAGACATAAACATCAGGGGTGTGTGTATCCAGGATTTTGGAAAGTGGGGGTTGTACCTGTATGGGGTTGTACTCCAAATTTTCAAACTACTAAAAAAGTATTAAAAAGTGGTAAAAATTTTTGTGCTTCGCGCGAACTGATAATTTTCGCTGGTATTTGCATTGATTTTTAAGTTTAAATTGCAAAACTTTAGGTTTAAAAAGGATAACATTAATAATTGTGCAATAGCACGAAAAAATTTTTAGAAATTGTCATTGAAATTCTCAGAAATATCCGTAAAAGTTGTAAGAAGATATAAAAATGTCGAGCGCTGAGCGTAGTGAAGCGCAAAATTTTTTAATATTTTTATAATTGCTCTTTCAGGACCCCCAAATTTTTACCTCCGCGAGCCCAAAGGGGGGGGGTTTACATATACAACCCCCCAGAACCCCCCGTTAGCTACGCTTTACGCATTTGATAAACATAAAACTTCGCTTCTCTGTGACATGCAAATTTTTGTCCTGGCTTACCCACAGAGACAGGCGTCAGCTAGACCCTCTACTAGAACCCTGGTTACACCCATGGGCTAATATTGGTAAGGAATAGAAAATAAACGTATTATATTACATAAAATAAATATTAATTTATTAGCCAATCAGATTCGATTTAATACAGAGTATTTGTTTATATATCTTTTTTTGAACTTTAGTCTCAGATGGTGTTGTGGCACAATCGGTTAAGGGGTAGGAATTTTGAAAGAGGTGAGGAGGTCGAAACCCCATGAAACCATTTTGAAATATTTTCATTTTAATAAATTTGTTTTAGATTTTTTATACTTGTAGAATTTCATTCATATAAATTAAAAACAAAAACATCATGATTGTTTCTTGTTTTTTGTCAAATTTGTTTTCATTCGGATATTCTAAAATATTATACAAATAATTTTTATGTAAAAAAACCGGTAATTTTTGGTGTGTACTGCAATTGGTTTACTATTACGACTGAACGCTTTGCAGTAAAAAAAAACTATCAGAAGAGATCTTAACATTTAATTTATAAATTATAATTTGCACAGACGCATTGATTTTTTTTTAAAATGCGGATGTTGTGTAAACGAAAAAATAAAAGTCATGTGGGAGTGCCTAAATTAGTCACGTGAGCAAACTAGAGCAGCTACGTTTGGTTTGCCTTTAGTTCCAAAATTTCAAGTAGTTACTACCTACTTGTTATTTGATTTAACTACTTAACACCTACTTATAATTTTAAAAGTAGTTAACTACCTGCTTAATAACCTACTGTAATTTAATTACTTTACTTTAATTTTTGGCTAACTATCGCAACACTAAATTTAAAAGACTAAAGGTAAACCCAAAGTGGCTGCAACAGTTGTTCGTTAAATTAAAAAATGACCCCATTAAGTAACCATTCAAATGACGAAAATCTGATGTCACTTTATCAGCTAATTAGATTCGATTTAATGCGGAGTATTTATGTTTGATAAAGTGACGTCAGATTCTCATAATTTGACTGGTTAATTATTGGGGGGGGGGGGCATTTTTTAATCCAACGAACAACTGTTGCAGCCACGTTGGGTTTACCTTTAGTATTAAAAACAATAAAAAAATTATATTTATACAGATACACCCCTGCCCGTTGTTTTTTGTAGCTGTCGCAGTTTTTAACATTTTTGAGAGAAGTATTACCCTCTTCTGTTCTCACCTATGGGCGAACCTTTATTTTACTTGTCCTATTTATTTATATACAGATGTTTTTGTTGTTTATTTGTAACTATTTTTTGATTATAGCGCTACCACCACCTCCGACAGATTTTTTCAATCTTGAGGGTTCAACAGAGGAATCTCAAGCAAAGAAAAAGCGCCCAAATGCACCTGAAGAATCTCCCCCAATAGTGGACCTTCATTTAATTCCCCGCCCACCACCACTTATGAGTGGAATGATTAGAAGTAAGTTGTGATAATAAAATCATTGCGGTTTTTTGTAATGTCTTATATTAAAAATTAAAACTATTTTTAATTTTGTGTACTGGCTACAAATTTTAAAATTGAAACAATTATATCGCCAACAAAACGAAAATTCGCAAGAGAGTAGCTTAAACTTATACATTAAAGGTAATTTCAATTTCTTAATGACCAAAATGCCCAAGAATGGATAGATTTTTGAGATGGCCTTTAAAATTTAGACTTCAGGCACCGAGCTGACAAAGAATTATTAGTTGTGGTGGCATTGATAGCTGGACCTTAATATTTATAATAATATGAAAAAAATGGCATTTTCATTGTGAGATTAAGGTATCCACAGGGTTGCAGCGTATCTAATTATTACCTTGTAAAACAATCTTATTTATAAATTTGTGATTTATCACTCTATTACTTTATTGTTTTTTAATTATTTTTTAGATCCTAGACCTTCAATACCGTACATAAATCCGAACCCTCAGCCGAACGTTTTGGGTGTAAGCATACCGTATCCCAGCGGTAAACCGCCCGCTGCTCCCCAAATACACTATCCAAGTCAGGATCCTCAACATTTGGGCGCCAAAGACTTGAAAGATTGATTGTTAATATAGTTTAGATAGATAACTTAATTATTTTTGTTTTCGTCTTTTATGATAATTGTTTGTTTAAATAACTGTCAACTGAACTTAATCATGGGAAAGTTTTTAGAAACACAACAGAAAATACAGCAGGATTTACTGAGAAGATTATAAAACTTTTTTCTTTCTTTTTTATTAATAATTCAAATCAAGAAACTACCAATTTTAGAAGACTTTCTTAATTTCTAACTGTCAAAAAATATTTTAGTTTTACTACTTTGCTGGGTTTTTTTGTGCAACATCGACGCCAAGGGTGCCTAAAATTTTGTTTTCGTACCTAAAATTGTTGAGTTCCAGATAAGCACTTATATTCTTGAATTTTTTGTTTTGCGGAAAAGGAAAACACTAGTGTAGTGTTCCCCCCAAACTAAAGCGTAGCTGAGATTATTGAAGCTTTAAAACAACCTCCGGAGCTCCACCCTATTTTTTTACTATTTTCTTAAATAATTATAGAGAAATGCCAATATTTGAATAAAATATTTTGTCAGAAAATTTTTGAAAGTTGAATATTTATTTAAAACTCAATAAAAACATTAAAAATAGTTTTGAAAATAAAAATAGAATAATTTTAAACATTTTGTTGAGTTTAAATGAGCTCCAAAATTGCTCATTTAAAAGAGAATTCCAGAAGGAACTCCGCCTTAACTGGCCCGAGCTCCATAGCATAATACTAAAAAGAAGGATATTACTAAAAATCCAAAAAATTCATAGTAAAATTTAAAAAAAAATTAATTTATGCATCATTTCTGACCGTATATATATATTTAAACAGCAAATTGAAAATGTTTATTTTGTCTTTTCTTTTGATATTTATATTGTTAATGCTGTTTTACCATAAAAAATGCAAGTTCTGCACTAATAAAACTATTCGAGCATTAACTAATTAAAAATGAATTTTGTTCCACATTTTACAACTTGATTATGGTAATGATTGTTGTATACAAGTAATTTTAAAAGCAATGAGAAATTTTAGCCCATACAGGCCGTTTATATTTATAATCTCTGTCAAAATGGTCCGCGATCCTTTATTTTGATAGGTTTGATTAGTCTACAGAAAAAATACAGTAATTATACTGTTATTACTACTGCAATGTGTGAATTATAAATAGGGTCCGATAGGCCCAGCTAACACCAAAGTGGTAATGCCACCGGTGATAGCTATCACCAAAACAGTTGTTTCCAACGTTAAACAT
The DNA here is from genome assembly GCA_030248175.1 of Microlaimidae sp. YZB2_3. Classification (NCBI taxonomy): domain Eukaryota; kingdom Metazoa; phylum Nematoda; class Chromadorea; order Desmodorida; family Microlaimidae; species Microlaimidae sp. YZB2_3. The sequence goes on from JASAMX010012838.1 coordinate 6,029, forward strand.
AGTAAGTGTTTATACTGAGGGGTTTTTTTTGTTTTTTTTTTTTTGATTGCATTGCCAGTTTCCCTCATGTGATTTCCTCCAGAAATGCTGCTGCCTTTGCGGGTTGAAGCCATAGGTCTTCTACTTTTAATGTGGTAGGGTTTTTGGTACAGTTAAAAAGGTGATGAACATCATGAGGTTTCTGGTTGCATTTTGGGCATTCATTTTTGATTAGAGAGTTTATTCTAGATTTGTATGAATTTAGATGATGACAAAATCTAGATCTTAGTTGTGACAGGAGTGTTCTTGATTTTGTTGGAAGGTGTTTTTCACTTTGGTGTATTTCTTGGGGTTTGCTTTTTAGTAGAGGATTGGGTTGGAGTTAAAATGGAGATTCTTTTACAAAATATGTGTGAATGTTAGTCTGAATAGCTTTTTGTGTGAGAGTTTGGTTGAAGAAGCTTTCTGGTATTGGACCATATTTTGATTGGAAGGTGTGTTTCATTTCTCTTGGCCTAGATTTGTTTGCTGTGATTTTGTTGGATGGGTGAGTCTGTGGCATCATAGTCTTGGCAAGAAATTGTGTTGCGAGGAGAGATGTGTGGTTTTCAATTGGTAGTACTTTAGTTTCTTGATGGAGATAATCTTGTGAAGCCATTTTGTGGCAACCAGTTGCTATCCTGAGGGCTGAGTTATGTGTTGATTGGAGTTTCTGATAATGGGATTTAGAGAGGTTTGGTTACCATATTGGTATTCCATAGTTGAGGACGGGTCGCACTATTATTATTATTATTATTATTTATTTATTTTGTCCAAAGACAGGAACATACAGAAGCATGTTTACACCGCACTGAAGCTGTATGACCCAATAAGCAAAACTGAATATTTCTTTAATACTACTCAATCATTTCCAACCTCAAAAGGATTCATGACTCCTTGAAATTGGCAACAAAAAAGCAGCTAAAATCTATTCAGTTTTGCAAAACACAAAATAATATATTTTAAAATAATAAATTAAAATATTAAAAACGTAAATATCACAATCATCAATTACAGCTATTAATTAATAATATTATTTAACTACAATTAAATAAAACAGAAATAACTATATCACATTATAAAATCGATTGTTTTCCAAAAATGTATTTAAAAAATTAATGTTCCGCATAGATTTTAAAAAAAAATATTTGGTTTGTTCACAAAAAATGGTTGGAAGCCCATTCCATAGTTTTATAGATTGCCTTAGTGCAGACAAATCAGTTCTTAAAAAGTGCTTATAGCTTAGCTATAAGCACTTAGCACTATAGCTTTGTATGAGTCTACTATTGTTTCTTTTTGTTGTCCCCAGCTGGTCCCAGCTTGGGCTTTGAGGATACTATTGGGCCTAAATGCTTTGTAGTTGATGGTGAGTATATGGTTAATGAAGGTTAGTTTTGAATCAAAAGTGACACCTAGGATTTTAGGGTTTTTGTTGAGCGGTAAAAGTTGGTTATGTATGGTCACTTTTGGGTGGTAGTTTTATTCTTGTGAGGATGGAGAAAAAAGGGTAACTGTTGATTTTTCTGTTGATAATTTGAGATAGTTAAGATCCAGGTATTGATTTATAGTGTTGAGATAGTTGGTGAGATTTTTTTCCATAATGGTTATCTTGTTTCAGTAGAGTAGACTGTGGTGTCGTTAGCATAGGAGACGATTTTGACGCCGGCAGGTGGGGGAGGTATGTTCGATATGTAGAAGTTGAAAAGAGTTGGTGAAACGACTCAGCCTTCAGGCACGCCTGTTTGTACTATCCTGGGTTTGAAGATTGAGTTTCTGAAAGAACTTTTGTTGATTCTGCCTCTGAGATAACCACTTAGCCATCTGAACAGATAGGCTGGAAGTGTGCTGTTTACTATTTTGCTGATTAAAATTTCTATGCTGATGGTGTGGAAGGCCTTGGTAAGGCCCAAGGCTGCTACTATTGTTTGTTTAAGTGGAGCTTTTTTAGTTGAAACCGGTTGCTATTTCGTTGGTAAGTTGAAGGAGAGCAGTAGTTGTTGAGTGTTTGGGTTTGAAGCCGTACTGATCTGAATGGTGTTGTAGATGTGGGAGAAGGATTGGCTGGATTATTTTTTCAAAACTTTTATAGCTGGGCAGAAAAGTGAAATTGGTCCGTAAAAAGTAGAGATGAGGTGATCCTTTCCAGGTTTACTAAATGGTATTATAGTTGCATTTTTCCAGATTGTAGGTATGCTATTTGTTTTTAGTGATAAGTTAAACAGATCTGTTAGATATTGAATGCTGAGAGGAGCAAGGTTTTTAAGGTGGAAAATGGTTAGATTGTCTGGACCAAAAGCTTTGGAGTTGTTAGATGATTTTATAGCATTTTTTACTTCTGTGGTGGTGATATTTTTAGGTTCTTAATTGAATTTTTTAATGTTTCTAATTAATTTTCGATTTCCCTTAGGTGTTTTGAAAGGTTTGTTGGAGTATATTGTGTATTGAAGTTGTTTGCTTATAATTGAGGGTCGTTGATTAAATTTCCATTGAAGTTTATTGCGTGATTTTGGGTAGGTAACTGTTTGTTATCCAGTGATTTTATGGTTTTCCAAAGTTTAGAGGAGTTGGTTTTGTGGCTGAAAGTGTCCAAATATGAATGCCATTTTTTTGGCAGCGTTGATGCGGATTTGATTGTGGATTTTTTGGTTGAGCTCTTGTATTTGGTTTGAAAGTGGGTTAGTTTTGCGTAGGTTGTCCAGACCTGTGCACTGCCCCCCCCCCCCCGGGGTTAAAACGGGCGGGGGACAATTCCGAAATGGGGGGCACGGGGGGGCAACTTTTTTGAAACGGGGGGGGGCAATAAAACGGGGGGGGGCAAGCAGGGGGGAAAGAAAAAAAAGAGAAAAAAAGAAGGGAAAAAAGGGACAAAAAAAAGCGGAAATAAGGTAAAAATAGGTCTAAAATGGCTTAAAATACATTGAAATAGGCTAAAAACTGCAAAAAATTTGCAATGATGGCGTCATCATAGGTCAAAAATGGCGTCATATTTTTAGGGTACTTTTTCATTTTTTGGCGGGGGGGGGGCAAATCCTCCAATAAAACGGGGGGCATTTTCAGACCGTGCACAGGTCTGGGTTGTCTCTTTTGTTAATAAGCTTTATAGTTTCTGGAGTTAGGTTGGTTTGAAAATTGTTGTGACAACCGAATGGTATGTGGTGTGAGGAAGCTTTGATTAATATATTTCTAAACGTTTTTTCATCTTTTTTGACTTCTGTTGGAGCTGAGAGATTAAGTCAGACCTGTGCACTGCCCCCCCGGGTTTCAACGGGGGGGAGGCAATTCCAAAACATGGGAGCACGGGGGGGGCAAGCAGGGCGGAAAAAAAGGAGAAAAAAGAAAGGAAAAGAAAAAAAAGGACAAAAACGCGAAAAAAGGTAAAAATAGGTCTAAAATAGCTTAAAATGCTTGAAATAGGCTAAAAACTGCAAAAATTTCGCAATGATGGCGTCATAATAGGTAAAAAATGGCGTCATAATTTTTGGGTACTTTTTCATTTTTCCGCGGAGGGGGGCAAATCCTCCAATAAAGTGGGGGGGGGGTGGGGCATTCAAACCGTGCACAGGTCTGTTAAGTACTTTTGTTTCTATTTCGTTTTTGTAGTTGGTCCAGTTAGCTTTGTTGAGGTTGGTGAAAGTTTTCCTGGTTTTGGGCGCTATTGTCTGATTGGTTTGAAGGCTGACGATGATTGGGAGGTGATCAGAACTCAATGTGGTAACCGTTTTCCAGTCCAAGGAGGTGAGGAGTGAGTCTGAGATGAGGGAGATATCTGTCAATGTTGGATTCTCATTTAAAGGGATGTGTGTGGGTGTGTTCATGTTTAGAGATGCCATGTTTGAGTTCTTGATGTTTGCAATGTAGTCGCCTCTGGCGTAGGTGAGGCTTGAGTGCCAGAGTTTGTGGTGTGCATTGATATCTCTGAGAATGATAGTATCCTGATTGTTTATTAGATTGGCTATATTTGGCTGGTAATTGGTGGTGCAGGAGCTGGCTGGTCAAATGTATAGGTTGGTGATTGAGAGGTCAGTATTGTTGAAGTGAATGTGGATGCCATGCATTTCTGCATGTGGATCATTCTGTTGAGTATCCAAGTGAATTTTGTACTTGATCGAATGGTGTACAAAGAAGA
>JASAMX010012839.1:0-16780 GCA_030248175.1 Microlaimidae sp. YZB2_3
TATTAAAATTTGGTCAGTAAGCATTATTTAAACCTTATAGCCATGGTTTTTGCGATTATTTTAAAGAATTTCACTAAAATTTGCCGCCAGACAGCTTTAGTCGAGGAATAGTTCTAAAATAATAACCAAGATTTTGTTGTTTTTTTGCCCAGGTTTTTCAAATTAAAAAAAAGCGCAAACGCTTATAGAAAAATGGCAAACAAGATGGTGAATTGATTGGAAACCGGTGGTGCGTTTAAACAGGGACAAAAACCTCCCTGGAAAGCCTCATTATTCGCGCAGACATGCGGGTGACGAAAGAGTCTGGAAAGAAATTTACCTGTGCCCAAAAAAAAACCAGTCCGAAATCACTCTCTGTCGACCTTGTAAACCGACGGAGTTAATGTTTCGTGAAGCTTTTTCCTGTTTCTGCAAACAGTCTCCAAGCTGAATCAATCACACCTCTTTTCTCTCTGTTATTACCCGGGACCGCTCGGCTATAAAAATACTTTTATATGAAGACGGCCGGCGAAACTGCTGGTGAATTCGGAAATCAAGCTCGAGAGTTGAGACCGGCCGCGCCTTCTGAACTCCGCACTTTCTTCGACCAATAAAAGAAATTATTTTGGAGTTTTGTCGGAGCAGCGGAAGCCGAAAGTGAAGAGAGTGTCCGAGTGGAAAGTGGCAGAGAGAAGGAAAATGACGCAGTAGGCAGGCGCGAAGGGTTATGTTCCGGCTAGTCTAGAAGGAGGGCGCTCTCCGTAATACAATGGCCGTCGATGAACTGGGACTAAAGATCGCCCGCCTAAGAACGTCTAAGTCTCCCGGTAGAATCGCGACGGCTCCTCCTTTAAGAGGCGCATTAAGTCCCCCTTTCCGTTGACCTTGGTCTTCGGAAACTGTCGTCGTCGGAGAAGAACCGCGGCGGCGACGGGCGGGGTTAATTCGGTTGTGCGCGCGGCTGGCTGCGCGTCCGCGCCCGATTGCGCAATGAAGTCCACCACACGCGGGCGCGCGCGCCAAAGTCACGGACCTCCCGCTGGCGCTGGACGGAGGGGGCGAAGTCAGAAACGGGCTGTCGAAGGGGGCAGGGTGGAGTTTTCGGGGGCGTCCGCGAATTATCCGGAGGATCCGTAATCGGCGCATTGAACGAACTCGGGTCGACTGCTCCTTCTTCCAATCCAAATTGACTTTTTTCCCTATAGGTACGTTTCTTCCGACCACTTTCCCTTTCTCTATCCGGCGTCCGGATTCGGGGAATAAAATTTAAGCAAAACACACCCGGCGGGCCGCAAATGAAGAGTCCCTTAAATCACGACATAACCGATAAGACAATTGTTCCGAAGAGGAGTGTATTTATGTCGCCATAAAGTTTCAATGTCAACATTAAGTATAAATTTTTCAATAGTTACATTCAGTAACCAAATCAATTGGAAGAAGATTTACCATCTTCAGTAATACCACCCAAGGAAATGCTGCATTTTTCATGGCAAAAAAACACATTGAAAAAAGTACAAAAACAAAAAAAACAGCACATAAGGGCAATATAAAAACTAAAAACCAAAATAAACGCAAGAAATAAAATATATATTAAGATTGAAAAAAATTTACTTTGTATATCCAATTTTATATACCTTTTGGATTAAACTAGAAAAAACTTTAAATTTAAATCTGTAAGTAAACTTAGTTTATAATTAATGTACACTATAAATAAAAATAATTTATAAATAAAGATTATTTATACGTTTATTTTGTGCTATGAGAATCAGCTAAAATACAGGGCAGAAAGAAAGCAATTCTAGATAAAAACTTTAATTTAAAAATACTATTGGAGGAATTTTAATTCTATGTATACATCGACAAGAATAAAACTTAATTTCTACATAATCAGAACTTTAAATAATCCAAATTCTAATTTATTTAAATAAAAAAGAAAAACGAAACAATTGCAATTGTTTTTTGTATTGTTTTAATTAGCAATGTTTCTAGCGCTAATTAACAAGGTTTGAAGCTACGAATATTTAAAATTGAAGGAAATTTTTGCCTTTTCGGGTAAGCTAAAATTATTTCACTATTAAGAATGTTAAAATTTATTTTAGCTGCATTATTAAAAATTTTTATATTTTCAAAAACTGTCAAAAAAATAAAGGGAATTATTTTTTTTTAAATAATCTGAATTACTTTTTATTTAGAAAATTAAAAAAAAAATTTAAGAGTGACCAGGACCAGTGACCGAAGCTCTATTTTAAGAGTGACCAGGGCCAGCCAGAGACAAGGTGAACAACCCTACTATATACGTTTTAGCTTGATTTTAAGGCTTATGCGGTTTAGATTACAAAGTTTTGTTTTATAGAAATGAGGTATACAATTAGCCTTAATATTCTCTTTTGAACTTAAAAAAATGCGCCTAATTTGTGTTTTTTTGAAAAAGTTCACGAAGAATTCCTTGGTTTTTTTTATTCTTTAGTTTAATTGTATTTTCTTATTAAAAATTTTAGCATTATATCGTCGCAATAAACGTTTCTTGTAATTTATTTATGCTATTAAGCCCAACAATTTAGCATAATATTTGCAAATATAATTACGTTACATTTTATTTAATACTTTATGTTATATGTGTAGTTTTTAATTTGTTCGCTATTACATGAAACAAAAATACAGTTTAATCATTTAAGATCTATCGATTCCAAAGAGCTTCAAAAAGAGAATTTTAAGGCTAATTGTATACCTCATTTCTATAAAACAAAACTTTGTAATCTAAACCGCATAAGCCTTAAAATCAAGCTAAAACGTATATAGTAGGGTTGTTCACCTTGTCTCTGGCTGGCCCTGGTCACTCTTAAAATAGAACTCAGTCACTCATTCCTTCACTAAATTTTTTTTTTAATTTTCTAAATAAAAAGTAATTAAATTATTAAGAAAAAATAATTCCTTTTATTTTTTTGACAGTTTTTGAAAATATAAAAAAAATTTTTAATAATGCAGCTAAAATAAATTTTAACATTCTAATAGTGAAATAATTTTAGCTTACCCGAAAAGGCAAAAATTTCCTTCAATTTTAAATATTCGTAGCTTCAAACCTTGTTAATTAGCGCTAGAAACATTGCTAATTAAAACAATACAAAAAACAATTGCAATTGTTTCGTTTTTCTTTTTTATTTAAATAAATTAGAATTTGGATTATTTAAAGTTCTGATTATGTAGAAATTAAGTTTTATTCTTGTCGATGTATACATAGAATTAAAATTCCTCGAATAGTATTTTTAAATTAAAGTTTTTATCTAGAATTGCTTTCTTTCTGCCCCTATCTTTTCGCTGATTTTCCCCTAGCACAAAATAAACGTATAAATAATTCTTTATTTATAAATTATTTTTATTTATAGTGTACATTAATTATAAACTAAGTTTACTTACAGATTTAAATTTAAAGTTTTTTCTAGTTTAATCCAAAAAGGTATATAAAATTGGATATACAAAGTAAATTTTTTTCAATCTTAATATAGTATTTATTTCTTGCGTTTATTTTGGTTTTTAGCTTTTATATTGTCCTTATGTGCTGTTTTTTTTGTTTTTGTACTTTTTTCAATGTGTTTTTTTGCCATGAAAAATGCAGCATTTCCTTGGGTGGTATTACTGAAGATGGTAAATCTTCTTCCAATTGATTTGGTTACTGAATGTAACTATTGAAAAATTTATACTTAATGTTGACATTGAAACTTTATGGCGACATAAATACACTCCTCTTTAAACATGTCTTATCGGTTATGTCGTGATTTAAGGGACTCTTTATTTACGGCCCGCCGGGTGTGTTTTCGCTAATTTTATTCCCCGAATCCGGACGCGGGATAAGAAAGGGAAAGTGGTCGGAAGAAACGTACCTATAGGGAAAAAAGTCAATTTGGATTGGAAGAAGGAGCAGTCGACCCGAGTTCGTTCAATGCGCCGATTACGGATCCTCCGGTAGTCCGCGGACGCCCCCGAAAACTCCACCCTGCCCCCTTCGACAGCCCGTTTCTGACTTCGCCCCCTCCGTCCAGCGCCAGCGGGAGGTCCGTGACTTTGGCGCGCGCGCCCGCGTGTGGTGGACTTCATTGCGCAATCGGGCGCGGACGCGCAGCCAGCCGCGCGCACAACCGAATTAACCCCGCCCGTCGCCGCCGCGGTTCTTCTCCGACGACGACAGTTTCCGAAGACCAAGGTCAACGGAAAGGGGGACTTAATGCGCCTCTTAAAGGAGGAGCCGTCGCGATTCTACCCGGAGACTTAGACGTTCTTAGGCGGGCGATCTTTAGTCCCAGTTCATCGACGGCCATTGTATTACGGAGAGCGCCCTCCTTCTAGACTAGCCGGAACATAACCCTTCGCGCCTGCCTACTGCGTCATTTTCCTTCTCTGCCACTTTCCACTCGGACACTCTCTTCACTTTCGGCTTCCGCTGCTACGACAAAACTCCAAAATAATTTCTTTTATTGGTCGAAGAAAGTGCGGAGTTCAGAAGGCGCGGCCGGTCTCAACTCTCGAGCTTGATTTCCGAATTCACCAGCAGTTTCGCCGGCCGTCTTCATATAAAAGTATTTTTATAGCCGAGCGGTCCCGGGTAATAACAGAGAGAAAAGAGGTGTGATTGATTCAGCTTGGAGACTGTTTGCAGAAACAGGAAAAAGCTTCACGAAACATTAACTCCGTCGGTTTACAAGGTCGACAGAGACTGATTTCGGACTGGTTTTTTTGGGCACAGGTAAATTTCTTTCCAGACTCTTTCGTCAACCGCATGTCTGCGCGAATAATGAGGCTTTCCAGGGAGGTTTTTGTCCATGTTTAAACGCACCACCGGTTTCCAATCAATTCACCATCTTGTTTGCCATTTTTCTATAAGCGTTTGCGCTTTTTTTTAATTTGAAAAAACTGGGCAAAAAAACAACAAAATTACTTTAGAACTATTCCTCGACTAAAGCTGTCTGGCGGCAAATGTTAGTGAAATTCTTTAAAATAATCGCAAAAACCATGGCTATAAGGTTTAAATAATGCTTACTGACCAAATTTTAATAAAGTATAAAGGCTATATTTCTATTTTTATGTTTTTAAATTAAAATAATTCGTGGTTTGTTTGCTTAAATTGATAATCGTTTTTTAAGTATTTAATGTTATAATTTATCTGTAATAAAAAGCGATGAGTTAACAATAAATGAGACAATTATTTTAATTACCAATAACATTTATTGTAACTTTAACACCAAGTTTTTCGGTTCAACTTTGGGCTTGTTTGTATCGTCGTTACTATGACAAAATCATTTAAATTCGACGTAAAATACTCGTAACTTTGACTCTTTTTATATCTTATTAGACAATTAATATAAAAAAAATGAGTCAGATTCACGTGTATTTTATATACTGATTGTGACTTTTTGTGTAAGAATAACGACGATATAGTGCGTAACGAAATACGAAATTGGTGTCGGCACGACATACAGTAGATCGGTGTCAAAAAGCTGACGAGTTAAAAATAAATCTCAAGAGCTTGATCGCGAAATAGAGATTTTAGTTTACTTCTGTAAAACGCTTGACTACCCACGAATTTGTAAATCTACTAAAAGATTCCCATCCTTATAGTGACAGGCGTCAAATATTCAATCTAATAAAAATTCGTTAATTTTTTTTTGTTAAATTAATGGAAAAATGTTTTTTTCTGGAAAAAGTTTATAAATATAAAGCCATCACAAACATTTTTATTTATAGATTGTGATGAAAAATAGTTTTGAAGATAATGAATGTTTATAAACTGAATAAATCCTATAATTTCCAATATTTTTAAAAATAGGAAGTTTCTTGTGGAACCAACTACTTCCCTCAGTTTAACCTGACAGTTTTGGTGAAATACGATTTATTAACACTTAGGGCCGGGTTACACCGGAGTGGCAGCTGATAGATGACGCACAGCGCACGCAGTTTACACCGCAGCAACAATAAGAGTGTAATGATGTAAACGCACGCATTCACTATCAGCTATCAGCTGCCACTCCGGTGCGAACCGGTCTTTTGTTACGGCCGCCTAGACGCGGAGTGTGTATCGCGTCTCGCGTCTCAATAAGCTGCTAAGTTTAGTACTGAGCATAACCGCGCTCTTTGTTTTCGCATTTCAGACGCGCTTTTCGACCTCGAAAATTCCAAAGGGTTACGATGAGCGAAAGAATTTTACATGAAATTGGTCAATTTTTAGAAACATTTTTTTTTAAATTTCGCAAACTTTGAAAATCTCGGATTGATATTTTTCTTAATTTTGCTGCTTTTTTATTGATATTTTTTGGGTAAAATTAAATAAAAACAACCAAAAAATCAATGCTGTTATATGATAATTGAATTTCCTAACTTAACACCTGAAACCTGAAAGTTATTCAAGCAAAAACTCAAACAAAGTTTCGAAAAACAGTCTTATATAAAATGGATTGTTATAAAGCTACAATAAGTACGTCACTAATTTCAAGCGCGGTTTTTTATTTATTTATTGGTGTTTGTTTATTATTTGCCACCAAATTTTTCATTCAGTCATTTTGCAAAAAAGATTCCGCGAGAAAAGAAAATGGCCGAAGTTTTAGACGCGGAGACTATATGTTTGCTTGGTAAAAATCAAGATTTTTTTTATAAAATATTTCTTTAACCTTGATAAGCGACTCGCGTTCGCGCGCGGCAAACACGTTTTAAAGTCAGTTTTGAGTATTATCGGATTCCAGTGATCTTTTGTAATCGCAAACGCTTCATCAAGTTTTGGATTTTGTCCGATGATATTATTTTCTTTTCAAAATTCTTTCCAAACACCCGTTTTATATTTTGATTTGCATTTTATTTTATTAGTGGCGCGAAATGAAATCCGGTTTCGTATTAAGTCATAGTCTTTTAAATTTAATCTTGCCATGTGATATTAGCAGGCTATACGGTTTTTAGCTTATAAAAAAGCCCAAAATTTTTTTGGTGGTTTGTCTTATGTAACTACGAGATTATAAAGCTAGAATCCTGGTTATTGTTTATTATTTTAATGTGCCAAACGCGTTTTCGATTTAAATTTAGCAGGGGACTGCAAAACTCTACTGATTTTTTATGTTTTTCTGTTACCGTTTAAATGGAATATGTTATTGCAAAACCAAATGTCAGCCCCGTCCGTAACACAGTTTAGAAACAGTATTCAAAGTGGCTTAAATTAGTGCTTATTACATAAGCCTTTAAGTCACATTCAAGAATAAACCATGTCTTTGTCAAATTTGGCGACCGTGATCACCATTGTTTGGCGATTTCGCATCATTGTTTTTGATGTTGTTTATTTGTTTATTTCTTGAATAAACACATTGATTGATTGATTGAAATAAATTTAAACTTTCTAATTTTTTAAAAATTCTTCTAAATTTATTACAGGCAAATCAAGCCTAGATGACCTTAATTCTTCGCAGTAATAAATTGAATAGTTAAAAATAAAACAATTTAAATTAAAACAAAAAAGGTTATATTGAAAATAAAAAACTTTATTTTAAAATCTTTTTTTAAATACCTAAAATTTATACGAAAATTTGCATTTCTAAATGGCTATAGTTGACAAATTTTTCTATATTTTGTGATATTCAATAATATTTTCCATTCCCATTTCTTTTTTAACGTCATAATCGCACAATTTAGCTGGATTTTTCATTTTCCTATAGAGATTTACGAGGTCAGCCAGGTAAAAAAAGTTTGATTGAATTTTAAGCTATTTTTTTGCGTTTTTTTCCTAAAAACCATATTTTACGCATCGTACTTGTTAGTTCGCGTAAAAAGTAAATTAATCGTTTTTGAAGTTAGGAATTTTTTCATGACTTTATATTTTACTATTTAGCAGCCAGTTTTATGAATTACAAATCTTTTTTTCGATTCACAGCTGTTATCCTCTTTTGGCATCGAGTTTTTTTTTCCATAGAGGAATAAATTTTCTCCAAGAGTGGAAATCTATGCCAAAAAAATGCGGACCGGCCTAAATTAGGGGTTCTGACGAGGGCTCGAAACTTACCGAAATCTTAAAATCGCTCAAAATTTAGTTCCGAACGGCAAATATCATTTGTATCTCTAGAAAATATCATTTGCACATTTCACATGAACGAGCGCTTTGCATATTTCACATAAAGTTTATGGAGATTCTAAACGCGTATTCGTGCCCAGAGGTCGCCACTTAAACTCGCTATAAACCGCTGCGTTAAACTTGTTCGAACCGGTGTCGTACAGCGAAGAAAATATCCCAATAATACGCTTTATTTATTGCCGTTTTGTAAATCTTTCTAAAGCGGAACGTGCCTCCTTATAAATAACGTTTGCATTTCGATAGTCCAAAATTTTTGACCTGTAAAACGATTTTTCGCCCTTTTCTACTTTTGGCTTTTAAATAACGACCCGTGGGCGGTTAAGATCCATTTTTTAAATCACTGGATTTTTGCGGAAATAAATATAACCCAAAAAACGTGCAGTAAGTAGATTAGAAATTTAGAAGTTTGTTTGTTTAATTTACTTTTATATTTATCTTTACTTGTTTTGACTTTAATTACTGAGCTCCCATTAAATTTCTGGTTAAAATTGCAAAATATCTGCACATTTATTTTGATTTAAACTTTTTTTTCATTTTTATTACGCATTCAATGTTTTCAAAAAAAAAAAATTTTTTAAATATTTGATTTTTTTTCTGTTAAAATATGTAATTTTTAATTATTATAATTCTAATGGTTAAATTATTTTTTATAGGAAAATAAAATTTATCTGTTGACCTTGATAATTTCAGTATTGAATCGACTATTTAACAACAAAACCATTCAAAATTTTTAACGAAAGCGGTTTAATAATAAATATCAAAACCCGTATTTTAATAATTAAAATTACTTAATTTGAAACTTAAATGCAAACTTTTAAAGGGCTAAGGTTGGTTAATTTTTGTATATTTAATAAAAAAGTGGAATTAAAAACAATTCTGCGTTTGTATTTGTTTAAAAAAAACGTCATAACCGCACTGTTTGAATTGGTCCCCTCATGTATGCAAACTATTTTTTGACGTCAGCTAGATATAGATAAATATAGAGCTAGATTCAACCATAATAACCCTAAAAAACTTAATTTTGATGAGTTATATAATGTAAAATATATTTTATTTTAGAACGAATAGTTATGGACACTAAACGCATTTCCAGTGTTCTTAGCCTGCTGGCAGCAATGGTAAGTTATTTTATTATTTTTGTTTACTTTAAAACTCCCAGGTTATTCAATGTACGTGGTTAGATAGTTTTTATTTTCATCAAGAAAGACAGAAGTCAAAAATTTTATTTTAGGAGATTTATATGCAATGTTAGATTTTAAAAAACGTTCAAACAAGATTTCCAGGTAAAAAGGTGCAAAATCTTAAAAAAATATCTTTAGATCACCAAAATTTAACTTTGTTCTTTAAAGTATGAGCTGAAAGTAAGAATACCAACATAACATTAGTTATTACTAATAATAGATTTTACAAATAATGTCTATTTAAAAAATTTTGATGAACTACCAAACAAAATGATAGCGTATATAGAATTTTAAGTACAGTGGAGTAGTAATTTCACGTGAATTCCTATCTTAGTTGTTAATAGAAATTAGATATTTTTCTGTCCTTCGATGATTATCATCAGTGAATATAGTTTTTCACATTCTACTTCAATTAATCATTCTTACATTAGCCAGATACAGGATATATATTCCGACTGTTGTGAAAAAGTGAATGGGAATGGAAAATATAATGTGAATAACTCCACAATGATTTAGTATAGAAAAGTTTGGTCAAGTATAGCCATTTATTAAAATTTTGCAAATTTTGTATAGATTTTAGGTATTTAAAAAAAGATTTTAAAATCAAGTTTTTTATTTCAGAGAGTCATGGATACATTGGTTTGATAACCATTGATTTGGAGGCTTCTTAATTTAAATAGTTTTATTTGGGGTAAACTGGTTTATTCAATTTTTTAGGGCGATAGAATTTCAGCAGTCATATATAGCTCTGATTTGCCTGTCATTTGAAATTTAAATAAAAATTTTAAAATAATTAGAAAGTTTCAACACTTATATTTCTCAATCAACATAAGTAAAGACAATAGTGTTTATTTCAAGAACTGAACAAATAATCATCATCAATCCATTATTGGAGGGTGGTGAGTTTTCTCCCCGGGGGATTGTCACGTTATCCTGCGCATCTTTACCATGACATAATAAGTCAGAGTCACGTTAAATTTGTACAGATTCTAACTTTTTATGCCGTACTAAAGAAGACCCGTCGTGTTGTTTATTACCCGGCGGGCTGACCGTTGCGAAAACACTTGGGCTGAACAATAGACGTAGCGGCTCCGCGGACAAAGGGGAAGGACGTCCGTTTATATGGACGGTCGTTATCCGGCCGCTTGGCTTTGTCTTCTTTTTTCTCACCCGAGCGAAATTAATACGATCCTATCGTCGGGGGGAGAATCGGCTAATTTAAGGACAATCCGACGCGAAATCGACAAACAGAGGGGGGTCAGCCGGTCGTTCCCAAGGGTTTGAAAAAGACATGATTTATTCAACCGAAAATGAGAATATCCGTCGAAAAGACGGTTCAACGAGTGAAAATTACCGCTCTAAAAAGTACGGCGTTCGATTGAAAGTTATCTCCGCAAAAAAAAGGCTTGGTGGTAGAACCTCTAGGCAATTCGAGAGCTTCAAACAACATCTCTTAATAATACTGAGGAATAATTCAGAATTTAGCATAAAAGCGAACAAAGCAAAAGAAAATAAAATCCGACAAGAAAAAAGAAGCATCAAATTTGTAAAAGAGTAGGCTTTTCCAATCTGTTTTTAACGCTCGTCCCTTACCCGTTCAAAAATCAGAAATAAATATTATGAAGTTTAAATAATGCAAATGATTCAAACTAAAAATCTAAACTATTATCCCAGTTTTACAATTTAAAACAGAATAAAGTGCTGTAGGATACACTTCAAAATGACTGCCCTAAACTTATTTTTCTTGCCGGATTTTATTTTCTTTTGCTTTGTTCTGCTTTTATGCTAAATTACTGAATTATTCCTCAGGCATATTATTACGAGATATCTCGATTGAAGCTCTAAAATTTGCACTTGGTTCTACGAAAACTTTTTTTTTGTGGAAATAACTTTCTATCGAACGCCGTACTTTTTTAGAGCGGTAATTTTCACTCGTTGAACCGTCTTTTCGACGGATATTCTCATTTTCGGTTGAAAAATCAAATCTTTTTAAACCCTTGGGAACAACCGGCTGACCCCCCGCTGTCAGTCGATTGCGCGCGGATTGTCCTTAAATTAGCCGATTCTCCCTCCGACGATAGGATCGTATTAATTTCGCTCGGGTGAGAAAAAAGAAGACAAAGCCAAGCGGCCGGATAACGACCGTCCATATAAACGGACGTCCTTCCCCTTTGTCCGCGGAGCCGCTACGTCTATTGTTCAGCCCAAGTGTTTTCGCAACGGTCAACCCGCCGGGTAATAAACAACACGGCGGGTCTTCTTTAGTATGACATAAAAAGTCAGAATTTGTACAAACTTAACGTGACTCTGACTTATTATGTCATGATAAAGATGCGCAGGATAACGTGACAAGCCCCCGGGGAGAAAACTCACCACCCTCCAATAATGGATTGATGATGATTAGATCAGTATGGAATTATTGACTATTGTTACTTTATGTTTTTCGAGAAATTATTAGTGTTGCATCATTTATTTATTTTTTTTTATTTTTATTTATTTTTTCAAATGACAGGAACATACAGAAGCTAATATATAACTGCACTGAAATTATATTCACCCAAAAAAATTAAAAAAACCCCGTTTACTCCCAAATAGAAGTAGTTTACACATTAAGCTAAGCCATACCAAATCAATCATTATCAAACCAATGTATCCATGACTCTCTGAAATCAACAATGATTGACCTGATATTATTAATGCCAAAAATCTATTAAGCTTTGCAAAAATTTTAATAAAAACTAAACTTAACCAAACTAAACTAAACTAAATCATTGTGGCAGTTTAGTTGCGCATTTATTAATACCCAAACAAAAACTTTTTCACAACAGTCGGAATATATATCCTGTATCTGGCTAATGTAAGAATGATTAATTGAAGTAGAATGTGAAAAACTATATTCACTGATGATAATCATCGAAGGACAGAAAAATATCTAATTTCTATTAACAACTAAGATAGGAATTCACGTAAAATTACTACTCCACTGTACTTAAAATTCTATATACGCTATCATTTTGTTTGGTAGTTCATCAAAATTTTTTAAATAGACATTATTTGTAAAATCTATTATTAGTAATAACTAATGTAACGTTGGTATTCTTACTTTCAGCTCATACTTTAAAGAACAAAGTTAAATTTTGGTGATCTAAAGATATTATTTTAAGATTTTGCACCTTTTTACCTGGAAACTTTGTTTGAACGTTTTTTAAAATCTAACATTGCATTTAAATCTCCTAAAATAAAATCTTTGACTTTTGTCTTTCTTGATGAAAATAAAAACTATCTAACCACGTACATTGAATAACCTGGGAGTTTTAAAGTAAACAAAAATAATAAAATAACTTACCATTGCTGCCAGCAGGCTAAGAACACTGGAAATGCGTTTAGTGTCCATAACTATTCGTTCTAAAATATAATATTTTTTACATTATATAACTCATCAAAATTAACTTTTTTGGGGTTATTATGGTTGAATCTAGCTCCATATCTATCTATATCTAGCTGACGTCAAAAATTAGTTTGCAGACATGAGGGGACCGATTCAAACAGTGCGGTTATGACGTTTTTTTAAAACAAATACAAACGCAGAATTTTTTTAATTCCACTTTTTTATAAAATATACAAAAATTAACCAACCTTAGCCCTTTAAAAGTTTGCATTTGGGTTTCAAATTGAGTAATTTGAATTATTAAAATACGGGTTTTGATATTTATTATTAAACCTCTTTCGTTAAAAATTTTGAATGGTTTTGTTGTTAAATAGTCGATTCAATACTGCAATTATCGAGGTCAACAGCTAAATTTTATTTTCCTATAAAAATAATTCAAACATTAGAATTATAATAATTAAAAATTACATATTTTAACAGAAAAAAAAATCCAATATATAAAAAAAAATTTTTTTTTTGGAAACATTGAATGCGTAATAAAAATGAAAAAAAAAGTTTAAATCAAAATAAATGTGCAGATATTTTGCAATTTTAACCAGAAATTTAATGGGAGCTCAGTAATTAAAGTCAAAACAAGTAAAGATAAATATAAAAGTAAATTAAACAAACAAACTTCTAAATTTCTAATCTACTCACTGCACGTTTTTTGGGTTATATTTATTTCCGCAAAAATTCAGTGATTTAAAAAATGGATCTTAACCGCCCACGGGTCGTTATTTAAAAGCCAAAAGTAGAAAAGGGCAAAAAATCGTTTTACAGGTCAAAAATTTTGGACTATCGAAATGCAAACGTTATTTATAAGGAGGCACGTTCCGCTTTAGAAAGATTTACAAAACGGCAATAAATAAAGCGTATTATTGGGATATTTTCTTCGCTATACCACACCGGTTCGAACAAGTTTAACGCAGCGGTTTATAGCGAGTTTAAGTGGCGACCTCTCACGAATACGCGTTTAAAATCTCCATAAAATTTATGTGAAATATGCAAAGCGCTCGTTCATGTGAAATGTGCAAATGATATTTTCTAGAGATGCAAATGATATTTTCCATTCGGAACTAAATTTTGAGCGATTTTAAGATTTCGGTAAGTTTCGAGCCCTCGTCAGAACCCCTAATTTAGGCCGGTCCGCATTTTTTTGGCACAGATTTCCACTCTTGGAGAAAATTTATTCCTCTATGGAAAAAAAAACTCGATGCCAAAAGAGGATAACAGCTGTGAAGCGAAAAAAAGATTTATAATTCATAAAACTGGCTGCTAAATAGTAAAATATAAAGTCATGAAAAAATTCCTAACTTCAAAAACGATTAATTTACTTTTTACGCGAACTAACAAGTAAGATGCGTAAAATATGGTTTTTAGGAAAAAAAAATGCAAAAAAATAGCTTAAAATTCAATCAAACTTTTTTTACCTGGATGACCTTGTAAATCTCTATAGGAAAATGAAAAAGACAGCTAAAGATTATGCGATTATGACGTTAAAAAAGGAATTGGAATGCAAAATATTATTGAATATCACAAATTAAGAAAAATTTGTCAACTATAGCCATTTAAAAATGCATATTTTCGTATAATTTTTAGGTATTTAAAAAAAAAGATTTTAAAATAAAGTTTTTAATTTTCAATATAACCTTTTTTGTTTTGATTTAAATTGTTTTATTTTTAACTATTTAATTTATTACTGCGAAGAATTAAGGTCATTTAGGCTTGATTTGCCTGTAATAAATTTAGAAGAATTTTTAAAAATTAGAAAGTTTAAATTTATTTCAATCAATCAATCAATCAATGTGTTTATTCAAGAAATAAACAAATAAACAACATCAAAAACAATGATGCGAAATCGCCAAACAATGGTGATCACGGTCGCCGAATTTGACAAAGACATGGTTTATTCTTGAATGTGACTTAAAGGCTTATGTAATAAGCACTAATTTAAGCCACTTTGAATACTGTTTCTAAATTGTGTTACGGACGGGGCTGACATTTGGTTTTGCAATAACATATTCCATTTAAACGGTAACAGTAAAAAAAACATAAAAAATCAGTAGAGTTTTGCAATCCCCTGCTAAATTTAAATCGAAAACGCGTTTGGCACATTAAAATAATAAACAATAACCAGGATTCTAGCTTTATAATCTCGTAGTTACATAAGACAAACCACCAAAAAAATTTTGGGCTTTTTTATAAGCTAAAAACCGTATAGCCTGCTAATATCACATGGCAAGATTAAATTTAAAAGACTATGACTTAATACGAAACCGGATTTCATTTCGCGCCACTAATAAAATAAAATGCAAATCAAAATATAAAACGGGTGTTCGGAAAGAATTTTGAAAAGAAAATAATATCATCGGACAAAATCCAAAACTTGATGAAGCGTTTGCGATTACAAAAGATCACTGGAATCCGATAATACTCAAAACTGACTTTAAAACGTGTTTGCCGCGCGCGAACGCGAGTCGCTTATCAAGGTTAAAGAAATATTTTATAAAAAAAAATCTTGATTTTTACCAAGCAAACATGTCTAAAACTACGGCCATTTTCTTTTCTCGCGGAATCTTTTTTGCAAAATGACTGAATGAAAAATTTGGTGGCAAATAATAAACAAACACCAATAAATAAATAAAAAAACCGCGCTTGAAATTAGTGTCGTACTTATTGTAGCTTTATAACAATCCATTTTATATAAGACTGTTTTTCGAAACTTTGTTTGAGTTTTTGCTTGAATAACTTTCAGGTTTCAGGTGTTAAGTTAGGAAATTCAATTATCATATAACAGTATTGACTTTTTGGTTGTTTTTATTCAAATTTACCCGACAAATATTTATAAAAAAGCAGCAAAATTAAAAAAATATCAATCCGAGATTTTCAAAGTTTGCGAAATTTAAAAAAAATGTTTCTAAAAATTGACCAATTTCATGTAAAATTGTTTCGCTCATCGTAACCCTTTGGAATTTTCGAGGTCAAAAAGCGCGTCTGAAATGCGAAAACAAAGAGCGCGGTTATGCTCAGTACTAAACTTAGCAGCTTATTGAGACGCGAAACGCGAAACACACTCCGCGTCTAGGCGGGCGTAACAAAAGGCCGGTTGGCACCGGAGTGGCAGCTGATAGCTGATAATGAACGCGTGCGTTTACATCATTACACTCTCATTGTTGCTGCGGTGTAAACTGCGTGCGCTGTGCGTCATCTATCAGCTGCCACTCCGGTGTAACCCGGCCCTAAGTGTTAATAAATCGTATTTCACCAAAACTGTCAGGTTAAACTGAGGGAAGTAGTTGGTTCCACAAGAAACTTCCTATTTTTAAAAATATTGGAAATTATAGGATTTATTCAGTTTATAAACATTCATTATCTTCAAAACTATTTTTCATCACAATCTATAAATAAAAATGTTTGTGATGGCTTTATATTTATAAACTTTTTCCAGAAAAAAACATTTTTCCATTAATTTAACAAAAAAAATTAATGAATTTTTATTAGATTGAATATTTGACGCCTGTCACTATAAGGATGGGAATCTTTTAGTAGATTTACAAATTCGTGGGTAGTCAAGCGTTTTACAGAAGTAAACTAAAATCTCTATTTCGCGATCAAGCTCTTGAGATTTATTTTTGACTCGTCTGCAATTTGAGACCGATTCTACTGTATGTCGTGCCGACACCCAATTTTCGTATTTCGTTACGCACTATATCGTCGTTATTCTTACACAAAAAAGTCACAATCAGTATATAAAAAACACGTGAATCTGACTCATTTTTTTATATTAATTGTCTAATAAGATATAAAAAGAGTCAAAGTTCACGAGTATTTTTACGTCGAATTTAAATGATTTTGTGATAGTAACGACGATACAAAACAAGCCCAAAGTTGAACCGAAAAAGTTGGGTGTTAAAGTTAGAATAAATGTTATTGGTAATTAAAATAATTGTCTCATTTATTGTTAACTCATCGCTTTTTATTACAGATAAATTATAACATTAAATTCAAAAAAAACGATTATCAATTTAAGCAAAAGCAAACCACGAATTATTTTAATTTAAAAACATAAAAATAAGAAATATAGCCTTTATACTT
>JASAMX010012840.1:0-19386 GCA_030248175.1 Microlaimidae sp. YZB2_3
TTGACTCAATTTAGCTATTCAAAGCATTTGAAAACCAGTTTAAATGCTTTAAACCTGTATTTTATTAATTGAAAACGTTCAGAACCCAAAAGCCAAAGGTTTGATAGTAAAAATCCAATTACGGCTTTTTTTTGGAACTTTTTCAGGAATTTTGAAAACTTTTCTCTTCAGAATTACGAAGAGATTTGAAAGAATGCCCACAAAACTTTGAAAAACAACACCGACCTTTAGTTTTGGAAACTTTGGGCGAAGTATATGAACCAGAATTTAGTGTGGGTATAGTCGCAATTGTATCATCTATCACTCCATAATAGTCCTTCAAGAACTAAATCATCTAATTTCAGTTCGTATACATGCAATTTTGAGTTATATAAAACGGTGGATCAGCTGTATATAAATAAATATGATGCAGAAATTTTTCTGGGAGTTTTCCTATTTTGCATACTAACTATCTGTATCCCGTACAACACTGCTAAATCTAAAAACTACATGTAGACGTAGAGCCTACAAATATTATTTTATTTTTGTTGTGGACAGTTATTAAATCTAAACAAAAACATTTTTGATGCGTGCATCTCAGTAGAATTAAATATATAAAAAAGAATGGTGACGGTAATCACGCTTTGCACGTAAGAAATTCCGCTTCATTTGCTAGCTTCTTTTTGCATGGTAGTCATCCCCGGGTTTGTTTAGATCGCTGCGTATTGATAATTACAGAGGAGCAATTATGATCAGTGCGCCGCCTAGAGGGAGAATAGTTGGATGTTCACATGGACTAAGTGGCAGGAATTTTGTCCTTATTAGTTAACGGCGAAACCGCTTTTGCGAGGGAAGCGGGCGACCCGGCCACCTGACAAGCGGCCCCTCCCCCCGCTAATTAACCGCCGCCGCACAAATTATCCGGCTCCGAACAAAACGGGGGCACCCGCGGTGGCAGGACAATGGACCCGCCGGGGTAGGGAACGGCCGGCCGGGAGTGGCACTTTAAATCGTTGTCCACCTACTCTATAAGCCGCTGGTTTGATATCCTCTTTTTATCCCATTGAAAAGCGGAGGGATCATCCAACCTGACAATGAAACCCTTGAACTAACCGATAACCGTTACCTCTCCGGCCGCCGTGTGAAGAAGGGTCGGTACCGCCTAAAGGTCACCGATCATGGGTAGACCTAATCAGTTAGGCAAGGTACCTTTGTTTTTTTGTTGAATTTATGGGTCTGTTTTTTTAGATTAATATGATTCTATGCGTGCGACCATACATGTCAAGTGTTTTTAAAATCTTAGCACACATTCGAACCCTTAGTAATGTGTAATAATACAGCGCATGTTGCAAAACTAAATATGTTAAACTGTATCTGGATTTTTTGGGACAGAAATTATAAGAAATGAAATAACGACAAAATTAAAAAATTGACCATTTTATATCAAAAATTGTTCGTCTAAAATAGTCTAAACATCAAAAACAAATTGTAAGAAACGCACGAACTAATTTAAATAATTTTATGTTTTTTTTTAAAATGATTTGAAAAGTTTTTTGGTTTAAAAAAACTACTTGGTACATCTTTTGGTTAATTTTTTAAACTGAAATCTGTGCATTTCTATATAGTTTCTTTTAATTTTTTTATTATTTTTTAGTTTGCGTTTAATTTAAGCTTTCCAATGTTTTTTTTTTTATTTATTGACAGTCGTTGTTCCTTTTATTTCTCAAAGAAACAAGTGATGATATTTTTACCCTCCAATATTATACTTCAAAGCTCCGGTCATTGGAGCTTCGGAGCTCAGTCATTGGAGCTTCGGAGCTCCGCTTTTACATGAAGCTCCGCTTTTTAAAGCGAAATGTATTTCAAATTAGTTATCCGCATTTTGGTACTATTTTTATTGTTAAAAAATGGTTAAAAAAATTGTGAAAAAATTTTATTACATTACTTTTGACTTCTTTTATGAAATTTGTAAAAAGATAAGACGAAGATCCTGAGATCCAGGGAACATCACGGAAAAACACACAACATGGCAATTGACACCAGTCAGCCGTATTGGGTATCTTCACCAAGTACATTAGAAGGTCGTCTTTTGCAAACACAGGGGCACCTGAGATGTGGGAAGATTAAGACTGGGTCACTAATGGATAAATCCCCTCTTAACAATGAACATGTTCTGGAACAACGTGGACTTTTTATTGGGATCTAACCCAATTATATATTTTTACCCTTATATTATATTTTTATGGATCCATTCAGACAAAATCTGCTGATAAGGAAATTTTAAAGTGATAATTGTTACACATTGAAAATAAATATACAATATCATTTCTGTTTACACAGATAGTTTATTTGCGGTTTTTAAAATATTTATTTCTACAAAATTGCCAAAATGTGCTGAATTTTAATCAACACATTTCTTGTTTTTATTTTAAACATCTCAATTATACATTTCAGACAGTTTGTTTAATACTCAGTTGAAGTTCTTTTTCTTAGTTTTAAATTTACATCTTCAGATTTAATTATTCAATATTCAACAAACTTATGCTTAACATGAAAGCTAAAACTTTTTTGTAATTTTAATTAATTTTATTAATAATAAAGTGTTTCGAATTTAATTAAAATTTCATTTCTATCAAACCATAAACCACTTTCATCAAATATATGATTGTGTACAAATTTTAAATATTGTCAAAAACTACGTTATTTTTAAACGAAGCGAACCTCAATAAAACGCGAAAAGAATATAGAACCCCTGTGTCTCGTGTACACAGAGTACCCAATGGGTATTAGGGCTTTGTACCAGGTTATTGGCAACTGTAAAAATAAACTACTCAAGTGTTTTGACATGGGCTCTTCCCCGCTTAACCCTTCGCTCACCCATTAGCCGGTACTTCTCCTTTTAGGATAGGATTTCATCGATTTTCACATGTGTACATTACATATTCAAGAGGCTCCGTTTCTACAAAATGGCTTATATTGGTTTACAACCGACTCCAGAGAGCAATACAGAATATTTTTATCAAATTATTTCCCTAACTTTTTTTTACTTTTACATAGGGTTAATCTGACTTAATTTCTATCAGGCCTCAATTTTGGCCACCAATTTAGGGTGTTAGAAAACTGGCTTATTTTTAAAAAACAAAAGAACTAGCACAAAAGAAACTGAATGAATGTTAAATAAAGTGTTTTTGGAAAAGTTTTTTATTATCAATATTATCAACATTTTCATAAAAAGTGAATTTTTTGTGATTTTCTTAATTTTTGCTTAGTGTTTGAAACTGACATTAAATTTAGAACGAAGCATGATAGAACCTTTAAATATCTTCTTTAAGGCTCAAAATTGTTTATTTTCTTGTTCTTGATATTTTCTTTAAAACCACTTTGAAATGTGTTTAACTAACTGCGCATTTTAAGATTCCGTTAATTTCGGCCACCTTAAAATTTAAAGCGAAAAAAACCTTTCGTTTTTTGCTATTTTTAAATATCATCGTACTACTGTATTTATAAAAGAATTTTTTTTGCTCATTTGACTTTTTATGACGTTTTTTAAGCCAAAAAAATAAGAATTTTACAAAAAAATACATGTTATTGAAACTTTTTTTAAGTTTTGACATAATTATTTAAAGTCTTTCTAATAACTATTAAAAAGTTTGCAACCGCAAAAATTAAGTTATATGTACCAAGAACAACATCAAAGATAAATTTACAACCTTTAAAAATTTTTATTGTTCGTTTTGGAAATAGTTATAGCTAGTTTTTTCAGGTGGCTGAAGTAATGGCTCGTGCCCTAATTTTGGGCCACTATAAAAAGAAAACTTTAAACTTCCACAGATGTTTAAGTGTAACAGAAATTTTTAGAATTTTGCATTAGAAATAACAAAAATAACTATCGTTTGATTTTTAGACCAAAAATTCGGTGGGATTGAAAACACAAAAAAACTCTTTCCAAAAAAATAAAAAAGGTGGCCTAATCTTAAGTCAGCTAACCTAATTTAAGTTTTTTGGGTAAAAAATCGCAGTTGCTTCAAAAATTTTTTTTTAAATTTATTTATAATTTTTTTTGCACACAGCAGGTTACGGGGATCTTACACTAAGCAAATGCATGTTAATTACTCCATACGCAAGGTCGATATTACTGCCACTGCGCAACAAAAAAACGAAAAATAATTTAATTTTCATTCAGCTCATGTTTTTGTGACTACTTCGCTAAAAATTCAAATCTACTAACTAAGAATATAAATAAACAACTGTGGCGTGTAATAATTGATCTTTAATAAAAACAGACAATTTACAAATAGTAACATTATCACAATGTAAAATAATTAAACCCATTACAAACCCGCTTGTCTAGGTCAGTAAATGTGTCTCGATCAATGGGACCTCATTTTTTCTTTTATTGTTTTATTTTTTGTATATTTGGTTATTGGTTTGTTTCCTAGAGGTTTATTTAGTTCGTCAAGTATAACCACCAGCGGAAGAATCTTTTACCGCATACCAAAAGAAAATAGCTATTAAAAATTGAACGAGTTCTTTAGAGCCGTAAGTAAAAGAACTCAGAACCGTCGAAAACTTTTGGAAACTTGAAACCGCGATTAATGGGAACTTGGAGCCTTTAAGAAAAAATTGGTTTGGGGTTAAATTTAAGCTTGGCTTTGGATTAGGTAGAGGTTTTAGCGATTTTTACTTTTGGCTCCAAGTTCCCAAGTTACGGGTTCAAATTTTTTATTTATGGCTGCAAGTTCCCTATCTTTGGCTCAAGTTCCAGCTCCAAATTTCTTCGGGCTCATTTAACCTTAAGTCTTAAAATGTTCGCTTTGTTTTGCGTTTAATGGGAAAAATAAATATATGTAACAAAACGAAAAATAATTATTGTTTATTGAATAAACAAGTAGGGCGTTAATTTTAAATAATCAACTTACTTTTGGATCTATCATCAATCGCGTTCCTATTACAAACATTAAAAGACTTGATCACTAAGCGTGTTCCCAAAATGTCTTTCCATATTTTTCCGGTTGAGAAACGATACAGTTACATGTAAATGTAGGCGCAACTTATTAGTGTAACATAATCTCTTTTCACAAAAAATGAATTTCAGTATTTTTTCATCATTAATCGGTTTCGTTATCAACGTCAAATAACTATAGAAAATGGGTATTTTTGTACGTTTTATAAAATAATGCCTTAAAAATTCTAAAACTTTAAAAATAAATATAGAATATTTCCTTTTGTTATACATGTTTATACATGTTTTGTTATACATACTTTTTGTTAGAATCATACGTGTCAAATTTTTAAACTTTCGCTACAAGTTTTCTAACTTTAACTCCAAAAATTTTTCCACTCCAAGCAGAATTTATTTTTCCACTCCAAAGGTAAATGTTCGTGTTTGAATAATCTTTCATAAATGCATCACTGTTTCTAATTAATGTGTTTTTCCAAACGAATAGTTCACTAAAAATTTTAGTAGTGACATTCAGTTGTAGTGTATAAAACAATTATTTGAGTTTTGCGACTGTGCGATAATTGATGAATTAACGTGTTAATTGAATGTTTAACATCATTAAAACGTTTGTGCGAAAAAATGGAGTATACTGTAGTTTCTACCGGTAATCCTTTTAATAAAATCAAAAACAAAAACGAGTTAGTACATAATTCTTAGCGATTGTGCGTTAAGCCTAGCCTAAGATGCATAACAGGCCTTTTTTCAACACACCATTAAAGTAGAGTATGGGATGGGTTTTTACATTAAATGCAAGGGGTTTGTTATATTAATGATTTTTTTGAATAATAACAATAAATTTGCTGAGCTTCTGGATTTATTTTGTTTCAAAAGTGTTTTCAAGAGCCTATTGGTACTAAGAAAAATTAATTATTTAAAATTAAAACTATTTCATCTTTGGTACATAATATAGTTTCTGAAAAACTTTGTGGTATCGTATTTGTTTTTTTTTCTTTTAGTTTATATTGAATAAAATATAATTTCACTGCGTTTGTTTCGTTTCGTCCATATTTATTGTTTTGAGCTCAAATTAAAAAAATTTAAGAAATAAAGCTTTGAAATATCTCGTACCGCCTTTACATAGCGCGCTAATATTATATAACAAAGATAATTATTTACCCTATTAAAAACATAACGGAAAAATCAAAGGAACTATTTTAATGAGATTTCACGACGGCTGTTAACACTTCTATTATATTTTTCACCAAATTTATATAAACTGCGTATATATTTTGCTTTATTTTTAAAATT
Organism: Microlaimidae sp. YZB2_3; assembly: GCA_030248175.1. Classification (NCBI taxonomy): domain Eukaryota; kingdom Metazoa; phylum Nematoda; class Chromadorea; order Desmodorida; family Microlaimidae; species Microlaimidae sp. YZB2_3. The sequence continues at coordinate 6,230 of JASAMX010012840.1, forward strand.
AATTTAAATATTTTGTAATTTTTGACGGTTTTTGCGATTTTTCTGTAAAATTTTCTTTAGGCCTTTAGCTTTTGTATTATAAAAATATTATTTTTAATGTTTCGCCGCTTTCTTGCTCATTGCGCCAGTCATTTGGTCTAGGGGTACGCTGGGAGAGGGGTGTCACGGAAATTCCAGAGAGTCTTAGTTCGGTCGTACAGTAATCCACTTAGTGTTTATTCGCCCGCCCGAATGGCATTGATGCCAAGGAAACGCATTATAGGGCCATTATCTTATTTTTGAGAATGTGGAAAATAAAAAAAAAGTTTTCAAGCAACTTCTACAAAATATAAGTTTACGTTTACAGGATAGAATAACCTGAACTTTTCAAACCGCCCCCGATGAGCTGAAATTATCTGAAAAGATCTAATGCCTTTCCAGCAGACAGGTTAAAAGCGGGCGGGAGACATTTATGAAAAAAAGATTAATTAGGAAAAATATGAGGTAAATAAAATTGTCTTAAACATGGATAAGTGGTGACAAGCAAGATAAGGCAACAAAGTTAATATAAATTAAATAGAAAAGCAGGGCAAAAACTGCCCCCATTCAACCTTATCGAAAAAAATCTCTGTTTGCTTTTTTAGAGCGGGATAGACAAGGCCCCAACAAATCAGTACGAAGAGTCCAAAATACTATCCCCGAATAAAAAAACACTAACCGAATATATCACTATAATATGACGTAAAATTCACTAAATCGTCTCCGCTGCGACTTAATATCCAAGTTTCTGCGCTAGATCAGCGTTATTCAACTGCTGACAATTTCCAGAAAAATGTTAACCTTATTCTACACTTTCCTGGTCAATTAGAGTACATAGAATAAACAATTAGCGACAGTTTGTACAGAAAGAGTTATAAATGTTATATGATATGAAAAACTAATTCAATTAAATATCATATCAATAAATTTTAAATTAAGCGTTTGGCCTTAAAACACAGTGATAAAACTTTTTGTACACATACTACATAGCATTGTCTTCTCCTGGGATTTCAAATTCCCGGGAGTGTACACGCCACGGAAAAGTCTTAGAGCTTCGTCGGTATATACAGTAATCCATTTAGCGCGGGAGAAGGGAATGGCAGCGAACGTCGGGGAAACGCATTAGAGGGCCATTATCTTATTTGTGAGAAGTCGCGATAAAAGTGACCTGGGGCTCACTTTCTTCACGCTCGGCTCACCCGTTATAATTCTAATGGAGACCCCTAAAACTGCCAGTCTCCCGCCGCCCGGCCCACCCACACAAGACGCAGCTTGCGCTCCACTAGTTCTTCTGCGGAGACGCCAACTGTACTCGTATTTATTTGTGCGGCAAGGCAAAGTAAATAAATTAGTGGAATAAGTAAATCGTACATAAAATAAGCTTTGCTCTACTCTTATATAAATCTTCTTCGCTGATGCGTTTAGAATGTTTTCTATTTCAAAACTATTAGTTTTCGAAGCTTTGCTCATTCAAAGCAGAGGAAGAGAGATCCAAGGTCCACTTTCTAATTGTGAAGACAAAGCCTATAGTTACTGTGGTTTCAAAATTCATTCTCTTTTTTCATGTTTGCGTTTTTTTTAATGTTTTTCGAAAACATGAAAACATAAGATTCAGGTTTTTTTTGTTTTTCAGTAATACAAGAAAAACCATCCCATTAACAAAAGTCTTTCAGGCTAGTATAGATCATTTAGTCATATCTTAAAAAATTTTTCCAAGAATGCGACCGAACCTTTTCAAGCTCCTCCCACTTATACCCACAAAAAACAACAGCATCAGAAACTACCCACATTATAATCCAAAATTCAACTAAATAAAAAAACAAAAAAGACGAGCAAAAAGACATTTAAAAAATTCCAAAAATTACATTCATTATTATTTTAAGTTATCCAAATATTCCAAAGTATTTAAAAGAAAATTTTCAAAAAAAAAAAAGAAATCATCAGGAAAAAAAAAAAAGCATTTTTAGAAAATATCACAAGAAAAACAAAAATAATAATAGTTACATAACCCTAAAATTTTTTAAATTTTTTTAGGTATCCATTTCTTCCTGCAGAGAGCGGAACGCCCTAATTCAGCCAAGATAGCTTAGTATATTTTTTTATAATTTATTTTATCACAGGGAGTTTTTAAGGCAATTTTTTCTAGAATACTCAAGTCCCTTCCTTATGAAAAGAAATGCACGCCAAAAATTTTTAGAAATAGAAACCAAGAAAACAGGCAGTCTATTATTTTAGTTAAAGATTCAGTAAAATTTCAGTTTTAGATTTTGTATATCATCCATTTTTTTCAAAAAAAAATATACAAAAGAGACCAGTTCCCGACTCGGCCGGCCCAGAAAATTTGCCGGGGCCACGCCGGGGAAGAAGGGAAACCAACCCCCAAAAACGGTAAAGAAAATCAGCGACAAGCTAAGCCAAGCAAAACCAAGCTAAGTCAAGCAAAATCAAAGCTTAAGCTTAAGCTAAACCAGCAAAGCTTAATTTAGCAAAACTCAAGCCAATGCCAAGCTAAACCAAGTTTAAGCAAAAGCAATAGTTAAAAGACGTCATATTATTAAAAACGCCTTTGGAAAAGTCCAAAGAAAACAAGCGATAAAATAGCAATATAATAACAAGAATATGGAATAAAATACGATTCTCATACTTTATACCTTTTCTCCTTTGACTTTCCAAAGACGTTTTACATAAGATAACCAGTTAGACTTCTTAGCTTTTGCTTAAATTAGGTTCATTAGGCTTAGGCTTTAGGCTTAGTTTTCTCAAACTAAGCTTTCTCAGTTAGCTTAAGCTTAGCTAGATTTTGCTTAGACTAGCTAGTTTGCTTAGGCTAGCTTACTATTTTCTTTACCTTTTTGGGAGCTTTGGCCCTCCCCCGGCGTGGCCCCGGCAAACCAAGTTCCTACCCCGGGCCTGGCTGGCAGCATCGGGAAAAATCCTGCCCCGGTCATTCCTAACTTTAAATTATAAAAATTTATTTTTTTACAAAAAAGAAAACAGAATCAAAAAAATTTAAGATTAATCCTTAATAAATAATAGACTGACACTGTTATTCTGGTTTCTAATTTCTAAAAACATTTATTGGCGTCGCATTTCTTATTCATCAACGGAACGGGACTTGCAAAGTATTACTCAGACAAAAATTGCCTAGTACAAAACTCAACTGTGATCAAAATAAATTATACAAAAACATCATACTAAAAACGCAAAGTCTTCCAGGCGAAATTAAGGGCGTTACCGCTCTCTGCAGGAAGAAATAAAAATAAACCTGCGAGCGAAAAAAATTTAAAAAGTTTTCAGCGGTTATGTAACTAATTATATTAGTTGCGACATGTGTGTCTTGACGTGATATTTCTCAAAGAACGAGTGGTTACTTTACCACTCATTTATTTTCACCCTGATAGAATTTATCTTTAGTTTTTGTTTTATTACAAAACTTTCTCTTTAAACATTAAACTTTCAAAATATTAGGATAATTTTAAAATAATTAATAAATCGGTGATTTTACCAGGAACTCATTCTTTAACAACTCCCGAGTCTTTTTACAGCTCCGTTCTAGTTTTATTGTTTTATAATTTTATATTTAACACGTTAGAATTTTAAGGATTATCAAACGTGGGTAGTATTTGTGATATGCTGTTATATGTTTTACTTGTGGGTATCAAAGTGGGAGGAGCTAGAAAAGGTTCGGTCGCCACATTCATTGGAAAAAATTTTTCCATAGCATTCATTGACTAAAAATGATTCTATAATCTTAAGCACTGAAGAACTTTTGTTTAAATGGGATGGTTTTTACCATCGTGTAATTTAGCTGAAAAACTAAAAAATAATACCATGTAAATTATATATCTTTTAAATGTTTTTAAACTAAATGTTTTTACATGTAAAAACAGCTAAACTTTATAATAAAAATACCGCTAAATAACTAATTGTAAAAATAATGCGGAATGAATTTTAAAACCACAGTAACTATAGGCTTCGTCTTCACAATTAGAAAGTGGACCTTGGATCTCTCTTCCTCTGCTTTGAATGACCGGAGCTTCGAAAACTAATAGTTTTGAAATAGGAACATTTCTAAACGCATCAACGAAGAAGATTTATATAAGAGTAGAGCAAAGCTTATTTTATGTACGATTTACTTATTCCACTAATTTATTTACTTTCCTTCCGCACAAATAAATACAGTACAGTTCCACGTTTCCGCAGGAAAACTATGACGCAAGCTGCGTCTTGTGTCGGCGGGCCGGGCGGCCGGGAGATTGGCCGTTTTTAGGGGCTCCATTAGAATTATAACGGGTGCAGTCGAGCGTGAAGAAAGTGAGCCCCAGGTCCACTTTTATCGCGACTTCTCACAAATAAGATAATGGCCCTATAATGCGTTTCCCCGACGTTCACTGCCATTCCCCTTCTCCCGCGCTAAATGGATTACTGTATATACCGACGAACTAAGACTCCGTGGCGTTTACACTCCGGGAATTTGAAATCCCAGGAAATAAGACAATGCTATGTAGTATGTGTACAAAAAGTTTTATCACTGTGTTTTAAGGCCAAACGCTTAATTTAGAATTTATTGATATGATATTTAATTGAATTAACTTTTCATACCATATAACATTATAACTTTGTTCTGTACAAACTGTCGCTAATTGTTTATTCTATGTACTCTAATTGACCAGGAAGGTGCAGAATAAGGTAACATTTTTCGAAATTGTAGCAGTTGAATAACGCTGATCTAGCGCAGAAACTTGGATATTAAGTCGCAGCGGAGACAATTTATAAATTACGTCATATTATAGTGATATATTCGGTTAGTGTTTTTATTGGGGATAGTATTTTTTGGACTCTTCATACTGATTGTTGGGCCTTGTGTATCCCGCTATAAAAAAGCAAACAGTGATTTTTTTCGATAAGGTTGAATGGGGGCATTTTTTGCCCTGCTTTCTATTTAATTTATATTAACTTTGTTGCCTTATCTTGCTTGTCACCACTATCCATGTTTAAGACAATTTTATTTACCTCATATTTTCCTAATTAATCTTTTTTTCATAAATGTCTCCCGCCCGCTTTTAACCTGTCTGCTGGAAAGGCATTAAATCTTTTCACATAATTTCACCTCATCGGGGGCCGGTTTGAAAAGTTCGGTTATTCTATACTGTAAACGTCAACTTATATTTTGTCAAAGTTGCTTGAAAACTTTTTTTTATTTTCCACATTCTCACAAATAAGATAATGGCCCTATAATGCGTTTCCTTGGCCTTCAATGCCATTCGGGCGGGCGAATAAACACTAAGTGGATTACTGTACGACCGAACTAAGACTCTCTGGAATTTCCGTGACACCCCTCCCAGCATTATCCTCGACCAAATGACTGGCGCAATGGGCGAGAAAAGCGGCGAAACATTAAAAATAATATTTATAATAAAAAGCTAAAGGCCTACAGAAAATTTTAAGAAATCCGCGAAAACATAAAAATTACAAAATATTTTAAATTAATTTTAAAAATAAAGCAAAATATATACGCAGTTATATAAATTTGGTGAAAAATATAATAGAAGTGTTAACAGCCGTGGTGAAATCTCATTAAAATAGTTCCTTTGATTTTTCCGTTATGTTTTTAATAGGGTAAATAATTATCTTTGTTATATAATATTAGCGCGCTATGTAAAGGCGGTACGAGATATTTCAAAGCTTTATTTCTTAAATTTTTTTAATTTGAGCTCAAAACAATAAATATGGACGAAACGAAACAAACGCAGTGAAATTATATTTTATTCAATATAAACTAAAAGAAAAAAAAACAAATACAATACCACAAAGATTTTCAGAAACTAAATTATGTACCTAAGATAAATTAGTTTTAATTTTAAATAATTAATTTTCTTAGTACCAATAGGCTCTTGAAAACACTCTTGAAACAAATAAATCCCGAAGCTCACAAATTTATTGTTATTCAAAAAAATCATTAATATAACAAACCCCTTGCATTTAATGTAAAAAACCCATCCCATCTCTAATTTAATGGTGTGTTGAAAAAAGGCCTGTATGCGTGTAGGCTAGGCTTAACGCACAATCGTCATTATGTACTAACTCGTTTTTGTTTTTGATTTTATTAAAAGGATTACCGGTAGAAACTACAGTATCACTCCATTTTTCGCACAAACGTTTTAATGATGTTAAACATTCAATTAACACGTTAAATCATCAATTATCGCACAGTCGCAAAACTCAAATAATTGTTTTATACACTACAACTGAATGTCACTACTAAAATTTTTAGTAAACTATTCGTTTGGAAAAACACATTAATTAGAAACAGTGATGCATTTATGAAAGATTATTCAAACACAAACATTTACCTTGGAGTGGAAAAATAAATTATCTTGGAGTGGAAAAATTTTGGAGTTAAAGTTAGAAAACTTGTAGCCGAAAGTTTAAAAATTTGACATTATGATTCTAACAAAAGTATGTATAACAAAACATGTATAAACATGTATAACAAAAGGGATATATTCTGTCTGTATTTTTAAAGTTTTAGAATTTTTAAGGCATATTTTATAAAACGTACAAAATACATTTTATATAGTATTTGACGTTGATAACGAAACCGATTCATGATGAAAAAATACTGAAATTCATCTTTGTGAAAAAAGATTATGTTACACTAATAAGTTGCGCCTACATTTACATGTAACTTTATCGCTTCTAGAACCGCAAAAAATAAAAGACATTTTCAAACACGCTTTGTGATCAAGTCTTTTAATGTCTTTGTAATAAACACGATTAATGATGATGCAAAAGTAAGTTGATTATTTAAAATTAACGCCCTTCTTGTTTACTAATAAACAATAATTATTTCTGGTTTGTACATATATTTGTTATTCATTCAACGCAAAACAAAGCGAAGCATTTTTAAGACTTAAGGTTGATGGAGCCGAAGGAATTTGGAGCTGGAACTTGAGCCAAAGATAGGGAACTTGCAGCCATAAATGAAAAATTTGAACCCGTAACTTGGGAACTTGGAGTTAAAAGTAAAAATCGCTAAAACCTCTACCTAATCCAAAGCCAAGCTTAAATTTAACCCCAAACCAATTTTTTCTTAAAGGCTCCAAGTCCCCCTTTATCGCGGTCTCGAGTCCCCAAAAGTTCTCGGCGGCTCCGCTCTCCTTCTTCCCGGCTCAGGACGCTCCCGTTTTTTAGCTAGTTTCTTTTTTTTGGTGGTGGGAGAAACCTAGTGGGGGGGGGGGTTTTATATCCCCGAGGACGAACTTTAAACAATAAAACCTCTTAAGTGATCAACAAACCAAATAAACCAAATTATTATCAAAAATATATAACATATTAATAAAGAAAAACATGAGACTTCAAATATTGCTCAGACACATTTACTGCCTTGACAACTCCCATTAATTAGGGCGGTTTCAAGTTTCCAAAAATCTTTCGATGAAAGCTCAATAGTTGAGTTTTGTCATTTACGGAATAGTCACAAAAACATTGAGCTGAATGAAAAAAAAAAATATTTCATTTTTTGCTGCGGCGGGGCGAAACCCCGAATAGGTCCCTGGATCGAGCCCTGACCAAGACAAGCTACATTGTGATAATGTTAATATTTGTTAATATTGTTGCATGCAGTAGTTGGTTGCGAAGTTAGTGCTGAGTAATATCGACCTTGCGTATTCTGCTGTGTGCGAAATAAATAAATTTAAAAAAAATTTTTTGAAGCAACTGCGATTTTTTACCCAAAAAAACTTAAATTAGGTTAGCTGACTTAATTTCGGCCACCTTTTTATTTTTTTTGGATAAGTTTTTTTTTTGGTTTTTTCAATCCACCCAAATTTTGGTCTAAAAATCAAACGATAGTTATTTTTGTTATTCTAGTGCAAAATTTTAAAATTTCTGTTACACTTAAACATCTGTGGAAGTTTAAAGTTTTCTTTTTATAGTGGCCGAAATTAAGGCGCGAGCCATTAACTTCGGCCACCTAGAAAAAACTAGCTATAACTATTTCCAAAACGAACAATAAAAATTTTTAAAGGTTGTAAATTTATCTTTGATGTTGTTCTTGGTACATATAACTTAATTTTTGCGGTTGCAAACTTTAATAGTTATTAGAAAGACTTTAAATAATTATGTCAAAACCTTAAAAAAAGTTTTAATAACATGTATTTTTTTGTTGAATTCTTATTTTTGGCTTAAAAAACGTCATAAAAAGTCAAATGAGCAAAAAAAATTCTTTATAAATACAGTAGTACGATGATATTTAAAAATAGCAAAAAACGAAAGGTTTTTTCACTTAAATTTTAAGGTGGCCGAAATTAACGGAATCTTAAAATGCGCAGTTAGTTAAACGCATTGCAAAGTGGTTTTAAAGAAAATATCAAAACAAGAAAATAAACAATTTTGAGCCTTAAAGAAGATATTTAAAGGTTATATAGTGCTTCGTTCTAAATTTGATGCAGTTTCAAACACTAAGCAAAAATTAAGAAAATCACAAAAAATTCACTTTTTATGAAAATGTTGATAATATTGATAATAAAAAACTTTTCCAAAAACACTTTATTTAACATTCATCCAGTTACTTTTGTGCTAGTTCTTTTGTTTTTTAAAAATAAGCCAATTTTCTAACACCCTAAATTGGTGGCCAAAATTAAGGCCTGATCGAAATTAAGTCAGATTAACCCTATGTAAAAGTAAAAATTAAATAATTTGATAAAAATATACTGTATTGCTCTCTGGAGTCGGTTGTAAACCAATATAAGCCAGTCTGTAGAAACGGAGCCTCTTGAATATGTAATGTACACATGAAATCAATGAAATCCTATCCTCAAAGGAGAAGTACCGGCTAATGGGTGAGCAAAGGGTTAAGCGGGGAAGAGCCCATGTCAAAACACTTGAGTAGCTTCTGTTTACAGGTGCCAATACCCTGGTACAAAGCCCTAATCCCCATTGGGTACTCTGTGTACACAAGACACGGGGTTCTATATTCTTTCGCGTTTTATTGAGGTTCACTTCGTTTAAAAATAACGTAGTTTTTGACAATATTTAAAATTTGTACACAATCATATATTTGATGAAAGTGGTTTCTGGTTTGATAGAAATGAAATTTTAATTAAATTCAAACACTTTATTATTAATAAAATTAATTAAAATTACAAAAAGTTTTAGCTTTCATGTTAAGCATAAGTTTGTTGAATATTGAATAATTAAATCTGAAGATGTAAATTTAAAACTAAGAAAAGAACTTCAACTGAGTATTAAACAAACTGTCTGAAATGTATAATTGAGATGTTTAAAATAAAAACAAGAAATGTGTTGAGTAAAATTCAGCACATTTTGGCAATTTTGTAGAAATAAATATTTTAAAAACCGCAAATAAACTATCTGTGTAAACAGAAATGATATTGTATATTTATTTTCAATGTGTAACAATTATCACTTTAAAATTTCCTTATCAGCAGATTTTGTCTGAATGGATCCATAAAAATATAATATAAGGGTAAAAATATATAATTGGGTTAGATCCCAATAAAAAGTCCACGTTGTTCCAGAACATGTTCATTGTTAAGAGGGGATTTATCCATTAGTGACCCAGTCTTAATCTTCCCACATCTCAGGTGCCCCTGTGTTTGCAAAAGACGACCTTCTAATGTACTTGGTGAAGATACCCAATACGGCTGACTGGTGTCAATTGCCATGTTGTGTGTTTTTCCGTGATGTTCCCTGGATCTCAGGATCTTCGTCTTATCTCTTTACAAATTTCATAAAAGAAGTCAAAAGTAATGTAATAGAATATTTTTTCACAATTTTTTTAACCATTTTTTAACAATAAAAATAGTACCAAAATGCGGATAACTAATTTGAAATACATTTCGCTTTAAAAAGCGGAGCTTCATGTAAAAGCGGAGCTCCGAAGCTCCAATGACTGAGCTCCGAAGCTCCAATGACCGGAGCTTTGAAGTATAATATTGGAGGGTAAAAATATCATCACTTGTTTCTTTGAGAAATAAAAGGAACAACGACTGTCAATAAATAAAAAAAAAAACATTGGAAAGCTTAAATTAAACGCAAACTAAAAAATAATAAAAAAATTAAAATAAACTATATATAAATGCACAGATTTCAGTTTAAAAAATTAACCAAAAGATGTACCAAGTAGTTTTTTTAAACCAAAAAACTTTTCAAATCATTTTAAAAAAAAACATAAAATTATTTAAATTAGTTCGTCCGTTACTTACAATTTGTTTTTGAATTTTACACTATTTTAGACGAACAATTTTTTATTTAAAATAGTCAAATTTTTAATTTTGTCGTTATTGCATTTCTTATAATTTCTGTCCCAAAAAATCCAGATACAGTTTAACATATTTAGTTTTGCAACATGCGCTGTATTATTACACATTACTAAGGGTTCGAATGTGTGCTAAGATTTTAAAAACACTTGACATGTATGGTCGCACGCATAGAATCATATTAGTATTCAAAAAACAACCCATAAATTCAACAAAAAAACAAAGGTCCCCCTATCCCTGCAACTGGTGGGGTCTCCCATGATCGGTGACCTTTAGGCGGTACCGACCCTTCTCACACGGCGGCCGGAGAGGTAACAGTTCTGGGTTCGCTTGTCAAGGGTTTCATTGTTCGGGTCGGATAATCCCTGCCGCTTTTTCAATGGGATAGAAAGAGGGATCCTTGTCAAACAGCGGCTTATAGAGTCAGTGGACAACAATGCAAAGTGCCACTCCGGGCGGCCATTCCCTACCCCGGCGGGTCCATTGTTATCCCACCGCGGGTGCCCCCGTTTTGTTATTAAAGGGGGATAATTTGTGCGGCGGCGGTTAATTAGCGGGGGGAGGGGCCGCTTGTCAGGTGGCGGGGTCGCCGCTTTGTTGGCGAACCATTAAGGCGTCACTGATCAGGACAAAATACCTGCCACTTCATCCGTGTGGACATCCAACTATTCTCCCTCTCAGCGGCGACTGATCATAATTGCTCCTCTGTAATTATCAATACGCAGCGATCTAAAACGGGACCCAGAAATGACTGCCATGCAAAAAGAAGCTAGCAAATGAAGCGGAATTTCTTACGTGCAAAGCGTGAGACCCGTTCACCATTCTTTTTATATATTTAATTCTACTGAGATGCACGCGTCAAAATGTTTTTGTTTAGATTTAATAACTGTCCACAACAAAAATAAAATAATATTTGTAGGCTGTACGTCTACATGTAGTTTTTAGATTTAGCAGTGTTGTACGGGATCCAGAGAGTGAGTATGCAAAATAGGAAAACCCCAGAAAAATTTCTTCATCATATTTATATTTATATAACTCAAAATTGCATGTATACGAACTGAAATTATATGATTTAGTTCTTGAAGGACTATTATGGAGTGACAGAGTTGCGATTAAATGATACAATACAGAGATACAATTGCGACTATACCCACACTAAAGTCTGGTTCATATACTTCGCCCAAAGTTTCCAAAACTAAAGGTCGGTGTTGTTTTTCAAAGTTTTGTGGGCATTCTTCGAATTCTTCCGTAACTCTGAAGAGAAAAGTTTTCAAAATTCCTAAAAAAGTTCCAAAAAAAAAGCCGTAATTGGATTTTTACTATCAAACCTTTGGCTTTTGGGTTCTGAACATTTTTAATTAATAAAATACAGGTTTAAAGCATTTAAACTGGTTTTCAAATGCTTTGAATAGCTAAATTGAGTCAAAGGCAGTGCTAAACCATGTAAATATCGGACTTGTAAATGGCCGTTTACATAAATGGCATTTAAAGTGCGAAATAGAAAACGTCTAATTGGGTCTAAAATGTCAAATGATATTGGCCAATTACGAGGTACGGTAAAGCAACAAATGGCGTCATTTTTTCCACGGCAGTAATCGAGTCAATCATTGCACGCCGCTCAATTATTTAAGCGACAATACATGAACATATAGGAACTAGCCCACCATCCAAACCAGGTGGCAAATAGAGACGACTTTTGTTAATAGAGGTGTTCTTGCTTTCCGGGGATAATTGCTGATCTTGTTCAGAGCGATTGAATTGCAATACCTCGGCAGGAGGTTTCACAGAGACAAAAGCCGCCATTATCCTGTGGGAATTCGAAGGTTCACTAGCTATCGCCAGTGTTTCAACGAGCATGCTTCCCCAGGGGTGACAAATAGTTAACAGCTCTAATTATTTCGTTTTCATTCAAAGTATTTAAATTAAATATAATACATATAAATAAATGTAATGCTAGTCAATGAGAGTAAAAAACGATATATAAACAATGCAACAGGTGTGAAGTAAAAATCACAAAACAAACTTTTCGTCAAAAACCGTGGATAAACGACTGCATTTATCTAAAAAAGAATTCCAATAAAAATATTTTTATAAAAAACTATTAAATAAACTTACATTGGTACTTCTGATAAACTGATTTATACGCAGTTTTATCATTTAAAAAGATTTACCCGCGGGTGCTTCTGATAAACTTATTTTATATCCATCGTACATTCTTTAAAAAAGATGATTGGTTATTATCAGTGTGCCAATTTGGTTTAATGCGATTTCGTTGGCGCAAGTGCGGTATTTACCGCCAACGCAATCTGCCTAATAATATGCTATGGTCGGATGGTAATCGCTTGAGTGCTCTTTACGCTCATCCTAAGTATTACCGTTGATATAGTAGTTCCGGGTGGAAAAATGGGAATTATGCGAACACGTCCAAGGCTATGAGAACTTGGAAAAACTTAACGATTTTATCGGATATTCCACTTACTCACTTTCCTTGATTATGACTCAAATTTTATTTATTTCTTATATTTTGTGACTCAAACCACAGTCTCGCGTACGAATTCTCAAGGATTAAAAATCATTGTGACGTGGAGTTTTGAAACTGTTTTAAATTGACAGACGTTTACAAGCTCATTTTTCGAAATTCTAAACCGAAATTGGTTGAGCACGCAAGTACAAATAGCATCGTCAACAATTTTGTTAAGTAATTTTTTATTAACGGGGACAAAACTCATTTTTAATAGGTGTTTTTTTGACTAATTACTGTAAATTGTTTTTTAATTTAAAGTTTATCTAAAATTACAAATGTAAAATGATACTCAAATTAAAAACATACAAAAATGGTAACCATCTATGTTATAT
>JASAMX010012841.1:0-29916 GCA_030248175.1 Microlaimidae sp. YZB2_3
CATTCATTCAACCAATTTTTTATAATAACCGTTTAAATACCCATAAAATTTTAGTTGTAAAAAATTCACATTTTTGAAAAACAACTCGTTTTAATAAAAATCAATTATATTACAATTTTGTTTAATTTTTAGGTTTTGCTTAGGCTTAGGAACAATAAATCGGTGAAAAACTAAGTTTTAGTTTGCGTTTAAAGCCAAAAAATTTTTGTTGTCCATGTTTTTGGTGGTCCATGTAACTTTCGAATTTTTAATTTTTTTAAAAAATTTTTTTGAGTTCTTCAGACTTCTAGCATTGTTAAAACATAGTTTTAAATTTAATTTGTGTGTTTACAAATTTTTTTATTAACATCATAAATTGCATATGCTGAAAAAGGTCATTTTTTTGAATTGGTTCATAACTCTTTTCGACAATCCCAAATCTTAAAAATAACCATCAAAACGAAGTCTGCGTGTCCGATTTAGTGTACAAAGATGTTTTATATGTGTATTTTACTTTAGGATTGGTCAAATCGAATTTTAGGACGCGTATGGGAATCGTACCGCCCATAATTTTACTTATTTAGCATCTTCGTCGAAAACAACAAAATGAAGATGGTTTCCATTGATTCTTTTTCAACATTTCATATTGAACCAATTCAATATTTCATATTAGCAGCTGTCTTCAGTCACGCAAAGCTGTTCATTAAGCCGTTGGTAGCTATGGTGAGTTTCTTTACTTTAGTTTTTTATTTTGTGTAGTGTAATTGAATTGTGGCGCTGGCGGTGCAACTTTTTTAAGGTTTGATTCAGAAATTTGAAATTTTGCTAACTGCATTAATCTGAAAACAAAAGCTTACACCTTGTAACAGACACGGGTTAGCATGGCACTCCCCATCCCCAAACCAAAAAAGTTTAGATCACTATGTTTAATTACATGTATTTTTAAATCTAAACTAGCCAGTTGGACCCCAAGTTTCATTATAAATTAAAAAAAAATTAGAAGTTTAGCTGAGTGTATTGGGCGGCTTGCTATCAAAAGTTTGAATTTTTAAAATTTTCTTACGACTGACTACCATAGATGTTTTTGGTCGGGTCCGCTAGGGTGGGGGTCCACCCCCGGGTAAAAGGCCAAAATTTAGGGGGGGGGGGTCAGGGAGGGGTGTCCGATTTTTTAACAAAGTTTTTTAAAATGAATAAATTTAAGTGTTTTTAGGTCTAATATCGAATTTTATATACTAAAACAACCTTTTTAGGCCGAAAAAGTGTGTTTAAACACTGTTTTTAACTAAAAAACCCTGTTTGACAGTAAATAAAAAATTATAATTCTAAATTGGTCTGGAGGAGGGGAGGGGAGGTCAGCCTCGCTAGGGGGGGTTTAGGCTGGACCGCTTTCGAGCTTTGGGGGGCCTCTCGATTTTTTCTAGGTAGGGGGGGGGGTCCATGGCTCTGGGAGGGGGGGTGGACCCCTCTGTCCCCTCCAAAAAAACAATTTATGCTGACTACTCTTTTGGCGCTTAAACTATTAGATTACGACTGAACCCCAAAACGTAAAAATTTTCTGAAAAGAATGATTTATTGAGGTTGTCAATTTAAAAAAAGTTGTCAATTTAAAAAAAAACTTTCATTTCATTTTTTAGCGTTTAAAATATTATGTCTTGCTGTTAGGTGGTAAGTAGTGATTGATAGACATGGGAAATTCCTAATTTTTTACCTCCTGACCCTGAAGAATTTTGAAAATAATCCGTATCATCACTACCAGGGCCGTAGCCAGGGGGGGGATTGGGGGGATTAATCCCCCCCTCAAATTCTGGTAAGGCAAAAAATTTTGTAAGGGTCCCCCGTTTGGTTTTTTTAAAAAATTAGAAAAACAATTTTTTTTTTTCCAAATCACTCTGTAATGTATTAAAGCTATCTAAAATGAATTATTTAAAGTGATTTAGGTTCATGAAAGCTCTTACTTATAAAAAAGGAATTATTTATAATTCAAAACATTAGTGCAGTGAATTTAAAAATATTGTATTTTTGTTTTGTGTGAAAATATTTGCATAAAACTATTTTATTTTGTTGTATTTATTTAAAAAAACAACAGGAAATAAATAAGGTTTCCTGGTGCCTTTTAAAAGCTTAAAATTAAAAAAAATTTCCACCCCGGGGGGCATTCTGCCCCCTGGACTCCGCCTGACAAGGGGCTCCGCCCCTTGACCCTGCTGAGGGCTCCTGCCCCCCAGACCCCCCATTTCTGGGGGGCTCCCGCCCCCCCTGACCCCCCTTGTGGGCCCTTATAAAGCACCTTCCAAAAAATCCCCCCCTCAATTGAAATCCTGGCTACGGCCCTGACTACCCTTTTTCAGAAAATTTCTAAATCAAACTTATACTTAAATTTTCACTTGAAAAAGCAGTTAGACTGACTCGTCCTAGATCTCACTAGACTCCCTCCTTCCAAGTTTCTATAGTATTTGTTTTGTTTTTACTTTAAATTGAGAGCTTTTTCAGTTCTGGGATCAAGGTTACTCTTCTCCACCATAAATGAGCAAAGGGGAAAGATAGTTTGGTACACTAGGAATAAATAACCCTTTAAAATCTAATAGGATAGATGAACAAGGGGGGGTAGGGTGGGGTCCACCCCCCTAGCCTCGAAATTTTGGCCCCACCCCCTAGAAAAAAAAAATTCAGGGGACCCCCCTCCCCCCAAATTTTCAAATTTTTTACCCCTGATCCCCCTCTAGATTTTGAAATCTGACCCCCCTCTCCTCTCGAGAAAATTTTAGGTACTTTTTTATACTAAATTTTATTGCAAAAACGTGAATTTTTAACACAAATTCATGTTTTTACACCCTTGTTATACCTAAATATTGCTTTTTATTCAATAAAATGTAGTATTATTTTATAAAAAAACTATTATTAAATATTTAATGGTTTAAAAGTATTTTGTTTCGGAAATCGGACCCCACCTGACCCCCTCTAAATTTTGAAATCTTCCACCCCGGGTCGACCCCTCGTAGAAAGCTAGGGGGGTTCGACCCTCCTAGGATCCCCTTTCTAGATTTTGAAATTTCATTTACCGTGGGTAAGCACCCCCCTAGCTTTTTGACCGTGTTCATCTGTTTGTGCACTGCCATCCCTCCCTCCCGGGGTTTTATTGAGGGGGGCACGGGGGGGGGGAACAACTTTTTTGAAACGGGGAAAACAATAAAACGGGGGGGGAAGCAAGGGAGAAAGAAAAAAAAGAAGGAAAAAAGGGACAAAAAAAGCGAAAATAAGGTAAAAATACGTTTAAAATGGGTTAAAAACATAGAAATAGACTAAAAACCATAGGTGGCCAAGGGGGTTATACCCCCTCCCCCAAAATCCAGACTATAGCCGACACCCCCCTAAAATTTGGGGGTGCCTCGAACACCCTCCCCTAAAATTTGGGGGGTCCCAGCCCAGCCCAGTACTAAAAACGCTAAAAATGGGTATTTAAAGTATTCCCCCAAAAAAAAAATTTGGGACACCCCTCCCCCGAAATTCGGGGGTCGGGTATACCCCCCAAATCCGGGTCGCTGCCCACCTATGCTAAATACTGTTAAAATTTTGCGATGATGGGGCATCATAATAGGTAAAAAATGGCGTCATAATTTTTTGGTACTTTTTTTTCCGCGGGGTGGGGATCCTCCAATAAAGCGGGGGAGGGGGGCATTTTCAGACCATGCACAGGTCTAGGAGTGTCTAAAGGGGCGGGGGGAAGAGAGTCCGACTGTCCACCCTGGCGTTTTAGCGTCGAAAAATTTAAATCTAGAAAAGCGTTTGGGACATCTGATGTCTGAAGAAGTAAAAAAAATACTCTTAAATCAAAAATTGTTGTAGCATAGTATAATGCTACATTTTAAGGAATAAAATGTGCACTAGGTATAAAAATGATGTAAAACAGACGAGTTTGTATCCAAACTTCACGTTTTTGGCAAACAATTTAGAATAAATAATAGTCGCCATCAAGCTCAAAATTTTTGGAAGATTGAAAATTCAGGAAGCGGGTGGCGGGGGGAAGCAGGAGCAGGAGCGAGGCAAAATAAAAAAAATGGAAATTTAAAGGGAGAGGAAGAGCAAGTTAAATTTTTTAAGAGGGTGCAATAGAAGTGGACCCCACCTAATTTTTTTCTTCACGCTGATCTATGATCTTTACACTGCATAGCTATAATTTTATTTAAATAAGTGTTAAAAAACGCCAACACTGTTGAAATAGTGTTGAATAAATTGTAATGTATTTTTATAGTAGGTTTTCAAATTATTTAAAATTAAAATTTAGTGCGACTGTTACCAGTAAGTAAAGTATCAATGTTTTACTAGGATTAACAAACCTCTGCACTGCCCCCCTCCCCGGGGTTTTATTGGCGGTTGGAAATTTCAAAACGGGGGGATGCAACTTTTTTGAAACGGGTGGGGGGGCAAGCAGGGGGAAAGAAAAAAAAGAGAAAAGAAGAAAGGAAAAAAACAGACAAAAAAAAGCGAAAATAAGGTAAAAATAGGTCTAAAATGGCTTAACATGCATTAAAATAGGCTAAAAACTGTAAAAAATTCGCAATGATGGCGTCATTATAGGTAAAAAATGGCGCCATAATTTTAGGGAACTTTTTCATTTTTAGGCGGGGGGGGGGGGGGCGGGGTGCGGCAAATCCTCCAAAAGCGGGGGGGGGGCATTTTCAGACTGTGCACAGGTCTGCATTATCAGTTATTAATAACTCAACAAACTGCTGATAAATAAATAATATATTTTAAAATATTAGATCAGTAAATTGGCATCCCGAAATTTTGGTGATAATTCAATAGAACTAAAATTGAAATTGGAACAAAAACTCGCCGAACTTCATAGTATTTCAGCTATTGACAGATTCGCTGACCACATGAGGAAAAAAAGAGAAGTTGCAGCGCTCAAGGATGAACTGAATTCGACAAGTAAAATTGTTTAACGCTTTTTTGTATAACTAATAATATACTATAAAATTTAACAACATAATGTGTTAGTTTTTTTTTCAAATTAATAATAATTATTAAAATTACAAAAAAATGTTAAAAAAATTTGGACGACCTGGATTTTTTTCTAAAAAGGAAGACCGAAGTTTCAAGGCTAGGGGAGTAAGGAGAAAAGGAGAAAAAAAAAGAAAAAAAATAAGGGACAAAAGACGAAATTTAAGTAAAAAAATAGTTTAAAATGGCTTAAAATGCGATAAAAAAGGCTAAAAACTGCAAAAATTTTATTACGGCGTCATAATAGGTCAAAAATGGCGTTATAATTAATGCGCTTTTTTATTATAAAACGGGGGAGGGGGCACATCTACTATAGGTAAATATAATCTAGCTGACCTTGATAATTCTTGTATAAAATCGACCATTTAACAACAAAATCGTCAATTTTTTTAACGAAAGCGGTTTAATAATAAAGATCAAAACTTCATTTTTTTATTTTTTTATCAAATTACTCAATTTTAAACCCAAATGAAAATATTTAAAGAGCTAAAGTTGGTTAATTTTTGTATATTTTGTATAAAGAAGGTGGAATTAAAAAAATTTGCGTTCTTATTTTGTTTCAAAAAAAACACGTCATACATAACCCCACAATTTTAATTTGTCCCCTCATGTATGCATACTAATTTTCAGCGTCAGCCAGATATAATTCAAATTTAATATTTTGGGAAGGGCATTTCCAATCCGTGCACAGGTCTGCTATGAAGTAATCCAAACTGGGTCTTGCTAGACTTTAATGAGACATTTCCCCAGAGTCAAGGGACGTAACCACGGGGGGCGGAGGGGGGCGGCCGTCCCCCTTCCCCCCCGAAACGGTCGGACAAAAAAATAAGGATAGTGGTTGGCTCCCCCCGAAATGGTCGACAGATATTAAAATTTGGGGGTTTTCAGAGGCTAAAAATTCAAAATTTTCTTGCGCCTCGCTAATCGCTCGGCGCCAAACTATAAAATAATTTTAGTACCCCAATTGACCCCCAAAAACCAAAAATTTTTTCCGCTTCGCTTCGCTCAGCGCAGCGGTCACTTTCTATAGTATACATACATATATCTCGCTATTTATCTTGCCTAATGTTAATGTTATTTCAAAGTTAGTACAATATTTTTATGAATAATAAGTACTACACAGAAATCAAAACAAACAATCATATTGGTTGACAGACCTCCTGTGCACGGTCTGAAAATGCCCCCCCGTTTTATTGGAGGATTTGCCCCCCCCGTTTTATTGCCCCCCCCCCCGCCAAAAAATGAAAAAGTACCCTAAAAATATGACGCCATACCTATGATGACGCCATCATCGCGAATTTTTTGCAGTTTTTAGCCTATTTCAATGCATTTTAAGCCATTTTAGACCTATTTTTACTTTATTTTCGCCTTTTTTTGTCCCTTTTTTCCATTTTCCCTTCTTTTTTCTCTTATTTTTCCTTTTCTCTTTTTTTTCTTTCCCCCCCTGCTTGCACCCCGTTTTTTCCCCCCCCGTGTCAAAAAAGGTGCCCCCCCCCGTGCCCCCCCATTTTGGAATTGCCCCCCCCCCCCGTTTTAACCCCGGGGGGGGGGGGGCAGTGCACAGATCTGGGTTGATATATGTACCTCCCCACCTCCTAATTTTTCCAGCCGCCTATAGCATTGGCTCGGATTTTTTTCATATAGGTAGGTAGGTAGTAGGTACCCTAAAAAACATGGAGTCGAGATGCTGCTCATCATAGGTGAGAAAGGGGGGGCAGGGTTGGGTCCACCCCCCCTAGCCTCGAAATTTTGGGCCCCCCCCTAGATGAAAATCTAGGGGGCCCCCCTCCCCCCAAAATTCCGAATTTTTTACCACTGACCCCCCTCTAGATTTTGAAATCTGACCCCCCCCCTTCCCCCCTCGGGAAAATTTTAGGTACCTTTTTAATACTAAATTTTCTTCCAAAAACGTGAATTTTCATCACATATTCATGCTTTTACACCCTTTTTATACATGAATATGACTTTTTATTCAATAAAATGTTGTATTATCCTATTAAAAGAACAATTATTAAAGTTATTATGGTTTAAAACTGTTTTGCTTTGGACACCGGACCCCACCTGACCCCCCTCTAGATTTCAAAATTTCGCACCCCGGGTCGACCCCCCCCTAAAAAGCTAGGGGGTCCGGACCCCCCTGGGACCCCCCTCCTAGAATTCAAAATTCGATTTACCCCGGGTAACCACCCCCCTTAGCTTCCCCGACCGTGCTCACCTATGCTGCTCATGTGCTTTGGTTTACGATGTGGGTGTAGCTAAGGAAAGGTCTCTAAATTTCTTTTTAATCCAGGCTCTGCCAATGTGTGCTAATGTATAATTTTTAACTAAGAAAACATGTTTTTACCGCTAAAATTTTGATAATAGGTTATTAGGCCAAAAACAGTATTATACAGTTTTATCCACGTTTATCCCTGCTTTTTTAACGTTTTCAAAAATTAGGGGGGCTCCACCCTCCCCCTTCTAAATTTTTTTGTACTACAATCCCTCCGGATTTTTTTTTGGAGGGGTATACCCTTCCCCGAAATTTGGGAGGGGGGTGTCCCAAAATTTTTTTGAGGGTATACCTCAAATCATACATGGGCACGGGGGGGGGGGGTTGGGGGGGTTAACCCCCCCACTCAGAAGGGGGGAGAACAAGTTAACCCCCAATTTTGGAAAAATTAAGAAAAAAAATGTCTTTAAAATGACTTCTAACTGCCTCCAAACTTAAGTTTTGAGGTCAAAAAGAATGTTTTAAGCAATAAAAAGCTCAAAAATGCAATAAAAGGGCTTTTTGACCTAAAATTAGCGTTTTTTACCTATTTTTCCTTCAAAATCGAAAAACGATATGGGTAAAATGCACTCCAGAAAAAAAAACGATATGGGTATTTTGCGTTTCTCGGATTTTAACCCCCCCTAATTTGGGGTTTAACCATACATGGGCACGGGGGGGGGGTTGGGGGGGATTAACCCCCCCCCCAAATTCTGAGAAGGGGAGTTTAACCCCCCCACTCAGAAGTGGGGGGGGGGAGAAAAGGTTAACCCCCCCCAATTTTGGAAAAATCAAGAAAAAAAATGTCTTTATAATGACTTCTAACTGCCTCCAAACTTAAGTTTTGAGGTCAATATGAATGTTTTAAGCAATAAAAAGCTCAAAAATGCAATAAATAGGGCTTTTTGACCTAAAATTAGCGTTTTTTATTTATTTTTTCTTTAAAATCGAAAAACGATATGGGTAAAATGCACTCCAGAAAAAAAACGATATGGGTATTTTGCGTTTCTCGGATTTTAACCCCCCCCCCTAATTTGGGGTTTAACCCCCCCACTCCGGACCAACTTGCCCATGTATGGGTTTAACCCCCTCCCCACTCCGGACCAACTTGCCCATGTATGCCTCAAATACCCCATTTTTAGCGTTTTTAAGACTGGGCCCCAGAATTTTTAGGTGGGGGTGTCCGGTACGGGGTAACCTCAAATTTTAGGGGGGTGTCGGCTGTAATCGGGATTTTATTGGGGGTCTAACCCTCCAAGCCCCCGCCCATCCACCCTGCCCACCTATGGGCGCTGGTCCCCCAACCCCAATTGACCTCCTTTTAGGCTTCAAAAATTCCACCTCCGGTTAACATTCTTGATAGCGGGGGGAGGGGTTGACCCACCCTAAAAGCCCCCCCCCTTAGATTTTAAAATGTCATTTGCCGGGGTAAAGATCCCCTCTAGCTTCGGTGACCGTCTTCATCATAGATGAACAAGGGAGGGGGGTAGGGTAGGGTCCACCCCCCTAGCCTCGAAATTTTGAGGCCCCCCCTAGAAAAAAATCCAGGCCCCCCCTCCCACCAAATTTTCAAATTTTTTACCCCTGAACCCGCACTAGATTTTGAAATCTGACCCCCCTCCCCTCTGGAGAAAATTTTAAGTACTTTTTTATATTAAATTTTCTTTCAAAAACGTGAATTTTTAACACAAATTCATGTTTTTACACCCTTTTTATACCTAAATATCGCTTTTTATTCAATAAAATGTAGTATTATCCTATAAAAAGAACTATTATTAAAGTTATTATGGTTTAAAACTGTTTTGCTTTGGACACCGGACCCCATCTGACCCCTCCCCCTCTAGATTTCAAAATTTCGCACCCCGGGTCGCTAAAAAGCTAGGGGGGTTCGACCCCCCCTAGATTTTGAAAAATCATTTACCCGGGGTAAACACCCCCCTAGCTTTTTGACCGTGTTCATCTATGGTCTTCATCTATGGTAGTTGCCACTCCATACCTTCCCCTCACGACCGAGCGAGACCATAAATAATATGATGCAAGATAGACCTAGACCAGGATAGAAAAAAATTACTGCAGAGCTAAAAAACTGTAAAAATATTGGAAAGCATCAAATAATAAAAAAAAACAAATTTTTTGCTATTTTACTTTCCCAGACCTTTTCACGGTCTGAAAATGCCCCCTCCCCCGCTTTATTGGAGGATTTGCCCCCTCCCCGTTTTATTGCCCCCCCTGTCAAAAAATAAAAAAGTACCCTAAAATTATGGCGCCATTTTGCACCTATAATGACGCCATCATTGCGAATTTTTTTTGCAGTTTTTAGCCTATTTTATTGCATTTAAGCCATTTTAGACCTATTTTTACCTTATTTTCACTTTTTTTGTCCGTTTTTTTCTCTTGTTTCTCCTTTTTTCTCTTTTTTTTCTCCCTGCTTGCCCCCCCCGTTTTATTGCCCCCCCCCCGTTTAAAAAAAGTTGCCCCCCCCCCCCGTTTTGAAATTGCCCCCCCCCCCAATAAAACCTGGGGGGCAGTGCAGAGGTCTGCTTTCCTAATATGAATTATTTCATTTTAGAGGCTTCGGAAGCAAAATCTACGTTTATTTTTCGGATTTTCATTCAATTCTTACTTTATACTCCTTTTGTAAGTGAATTTTAAAACAATAAAATATTTGCGTTGCGGCTTTTGTGAAAAATGTTAAAATATTGTACTATTCAATTTGAAAGAATAATATAACACACGCACGTTTGAGTAGTACTCTAAAGTAAGCGAGAATAGGCCTAGCCAGGGGAGGTCCAGGAGATTTGTTCTAGATCCTTTTTTTTTCAAAATTTTTATTTTTTGGGCATTTTCATGCTTTAGGAACGCATCAGGAATGTTTCTGCATTTACAATAAAAGGTGCGGTGCGGAGTCAAACTTTTTGTTTTAGATTTTAATAATTTTTTGTGAAAACCTTTCTCCTGCCTCCAACAGCCCGCAAAAATTTTTGAACAAAATATCTCCAGTGGTTCAGGAGTTTTACTAATGACCCCCAAAAATGGCGTTTTTCGACAATTCTGTACGTCAAAAATTGCTCAATGAGTATAACAATTTACGTTACAAATTATGCACTCAAAGAAAGCAGCTATTTTTTACTTTAAATTAATACCTTGATCGTTAAGATTGGTGCAGTATTTGTCGAAATATTGCGTTTCTCGTACAAACAACCCTGCTTTTTTCGCTGAAAACACGAAGTAAAGGAAAAAAGGTTGGACATACTTTGTAAAATCACTACCGTCGTTTGGTGTTTTTAACGAAAAAATCGCGGGTTTTTTGTACGGGAAACGCAGTATTTCGAAAAATATTGCACCCATTTTAACGATCAAGGTATCAAATTAAAGTAGAAAATATAGAGCAGCTTTCATCGAGTGCATAATTTGTAACTTAAATTGTTATACTCATTGAACAATCTTTCACGTACATAATTAAATTGTTGAAAAACGCCATTTTTGGGGGATCATAATTTCTGAACCACTGGAGATATTATGTTGAAAAAAATTTTGTGGTGTATTGGGGGCAGGGGTAAAGTTTTCACAAAAAATTATCAAAATCAAAGACAAAAAGTTTGAGTCCGCACCGCACCTTTAAGGAAAAAAATTTACCTTCCAAAACTCAGAAAACTTAAGGGTCCCCCCTTACAAAAAAATCTTCGGACTTGGGGGCGGGGGGGGGAGAGGGGCCCCGTCCCCATTACTACGCCACTGCCCGCTTCTGAGGTAGTATAAATTATTAAGTTATCGTTTTTCATGTTTAATAGTGAAGGCATACATGTTAAACAAAACTAAAATAAATATTAAAAAAACTTTTGTTAAAAAAATTACGTAATAAATATCAGCTGGATTTAATATTTCCAGTGTGTTTTAGAACCTTAAATTGAAAACTTTCTCCCATGATGGGAATTCTGCCCCCCCACACCTTCCTGACAAGGGGCACTGTCCCTTGACACCGCTGGGGGCTATCGCCCTCAGATCCCTTTTCTGGGGGGGGGGGCTGACGCCTCCCACACCATTCAGGGCTAGTATTCCCCAATGGCGTGCCCCAAGGGGGGGGGGCAAGAGGGTGGACGGCCCCCCTCCCCGAAATCCGGCGAAGCCTGATTTTTTTCGTAAGGGGTGACCTCTACGTTTTTTGAATTTTGGGAGAGAATAATTTTTCTTTATTATTAATAATGAAACTTTCCTGATGCCTTTCAAAAGCGAATTTTCCCCGCTTTGGAGGTAGGTTAAATTGACAATTTATCTTAGTTTTTTAATTTTAAATCGATAATGGCGTTTAATAGTTAAGGTATAGGTACATGTTTTAAATAAAACTACTATGAACACTATAACCTTTAACGCAAACACATTTATATGAAGTTCCTAATCAGTAAAACTTTCCTGATGCCTAATTAGCCAAAACCCCCCCCCAACCCTGGACAGTGGCGTGCCCAGGATTTCAGTTGGGGGGGGGGCGGTCTGGGGGGGTACATACCAACCCTGAGGGGGGTTTGAGGGGCGGCAGCCCCCCAGAAACGAGGTGTCTGGGGGGCGAGAGCCCTTCAGCGGGGTCAAGGGGCAGAGCCCCTTGTCAGGGGGGTCCGGGGGGCAGAATGCCCCGTGGGGGGGAATTTTTAATTTAAGGCGCTAAAATACACTAGAAATTTTAATTCCAGATAATAATTAAAACAAAATTTAAGGTTTTTTTATTCCTATCCATTTAAAACATGTGTTTAAAACGTTAATAAAAGGTTAACAGTGTTTATAGTAGTTTTATTTAACATGTATGCCTTAACTATTGAGCGGCAAAATCGATTTGAAATTGAAAAACTGAGATAAATTGTCAATTTAAACTACCCGCGAAGCGGGGAAAATTTGGTTTTTGGACTATTAATATGCTTTTGGAAGGCATCAGGAAAGTTTCTGTATTAATATTTAAGAAAAAAAATTTTCTCTCCCAAAATTCAAAAAACGTAAGGGTACCCCTCTACGAAAAAATCCGGCTTCGCCGGATTTCGGGGGGGGGGGCGGCCGCCCCCCGCCCCCCCCCGCCCCCCTGGGCACGCCACTGGACCCGGACCCATCGCTTCCAGACCTACCGTTTGTGGGGGCTGGGGGGGGGGTTGGCTGGCGCCCCCACACACCCCTTCAGGGTTAGTATTAGTACCCCCCTCCAGACAAACCCCCTCCCCAAAATGAAATCCTCGGCACGTCAATGGTATTCCCCCCACAGACGCCCCCCAAATGAAATCCTGGCCATGCCGCTGCCGAGGAGATGGTTCGAATACAAAAAATATTCTCGCGCTTTAGGTTTGCATTTGCCAGTAAATATCATGGAAAACAAAAATTTTAAGGTACCAAATTGTTGAATAAAAAATTTTTTGCTTCCTGGGGCCTATTTCATAAAGACGTTTGTAAATTTTCAGTTTACAAATCTCCACCTATTTTTTGTAAATTACATAATAAAGGATATACGACACGGCGAATATTGATCGGTCAACAGAGATGAAATGACGTGACTGCGACCAATCAGCGCAGAGCAGTGCGCGCAGATGCTCCCCCTGGATTACAAGTCGAATAACCCTTATCGTGTATTTTACAAAAAATAGACAGAAATTTGTAAAATGAGAATTTACAAAGGTTTTTATGAAACAGGCCCCTGGGTTTATAGAAATATAAAATAAAATAAAATTAATAGAAAAATATGAACCCCCTTGGACCCTCCTTTCACAAATTTTAAGGTTTGACTTTGACCCCTCCAGTTCCGAAATTCTAGCTTACCCTATTTGAATAAGTGACCCAATCATAGGTAAGAAAGGGGGGCAAGGGTGGGGTCCACCCCCCCCCCTGGCCTCGAAATTTTGGGGCCCCCCCTAGAAGAAAATCTAGGGGCCCCCCCTAGAAGAAAATCTAGGGGCCCCCCCCCTTCCCCCAAATTTCCGAATTTTTTACCCCTGACACCCCTCTAGATTTTGAAATCTAATCCCCCCCCCCCCCCCCACCCCTGTCGGGAAAATTTTGGGTGCCTTTTTTATATTAAATTTTCTTCCAAAAACGTGAATTTTCATCACATATTCATGCTTTTACACCCTTTTTATACATGAATATGGCTTTTTATTCAATAAAATGTAGTATTATCCTATAAAAAAAACAATTATTAAAGTTATTATGGTTTAAAACTGTTTTTCTTTGGACACCGGACCCCACCTGACCCCCCTCTAGATTTCAAAATTTCGCACCCCGGGTCGACCCCCCCTAAAAAGCTAGGGGGGGTCCGGACCCCCCTCCTAGAATTCAAAATTCGATGTACCCCGGGTAACCACCCCCCCCTAGCTTCCCCCACCGTGCTCACCTATGGACCCAATTATGTAAAAATTCTATTAAAATTGCATTACTTTTAGGTTATATTAGGTCTTATACTTATGTGGAAAATGAGAAGTGTTTCTATTGCCAAATTAAAGCTAAAATGGATTTTTCCGCTTGATCACCTTTTTCTCAGTTCATCAGAATCATCAGGTATGTATGTTGATGTTGTTGTTGTTGTTCATTGCCGGGGGTTCAAGTAATTCCTTCGAGGAACCTGACCGCATCCACTGGTCTTTCCCAAAGATCTTTATTTTGAGTATCGTTGAATGTTAAGGGCATATAAAAAGGTGTTTTACGTCATGTGGTTTGTCCCTGCAGTGGGGGCATTCATTTTTAACCTACAATGGGGATTACGCCACTCTGGAGGTCGTGGTTGATTTGGTTCACCAAAACCGCCATTGCCACCTTAGTGAGGTAATTGCCACGTTACGTGTTGTGGCGTAGCGGCTTGCCGCGCTGAGGGGGCTGAGGTCCTTACCGTGTGGCCATTGCGGCCTAGCCCACAACCGGAGGAGTAGGTTTATCTTTACATACACTATTGTGCAACCAAAAGATAAGCCTTCCTCCCACGGTAAGACAAACCGACCAAACGTAGGCCTAGGGAATAGATGTGAGATAGGTAAAATAAATTTTTATTGTTCTCTCTGTATTATTAAATATAACCTCACATCTAATCCCTAAAATCCTCTGATAGGGGTGGGGCCTTTGACTAACATTCTACATCAACAACAGTGCTGATATAGGGTGGTAGGCGGTAATATGGAATATCCATGGCCGGCCCGCTTCAGCTTAAAAAAAAAAAAAAAACAGAGTTGTTGATTCTGGATTTGAATGAGTTGAGGCGGTGCGCGGTGGCAATGTCCGGATCTGAGTTGTGCCAGGAAGATTCTTGACTTCCTGGGGAGTAGTTACTCGCTTGTGTTGATTGGTGGCGGTATTCTTTTTAAAAGTGAGTTAGGTTGGAGTAGCGAAATGTTTTCTGTGACAAAATATGAATGAATGTTTGATTGTATGGTTTTTCCGTAAGCATGTGGTTGTAGAAACTTTTGACTATTGGTCCAAGCTTTGATTGGAGGGAGTGCTTCATCTCTCTTAGTCTATGGTCATTGGCTATGATTCTGTTAGATGGGTGTGTTGGCTGCATGGTTTTTGCTAAAAATTGTGTTGAGAGAAGGTTGGTGTAGCTTTCAATTGGAAGGACTTTAGTCTCTTGATGAGGATGGTCGGTTGGGGTCATTTTGTGGCAGCCGGTTGCTATCCTGAGGGCCGTGTTTTAAGTTGCTTTTAGTTTTTGAAAATGAGATTTTGATAGAATGGGTGACCATAATTGGGCGTCCTATAGCTTTGTAGGAAGTGACTGTTGTTTCTTTCTGTTGGCCCCAGCTGGTACCAGCCAGGGCTTTGAGAATGTTATTGCGCCTGGATGCTTTGTTGTTTATGCTGGTGGCATGGTTGTTGAATGTTAATTTTGAATCGAAAGTAACACCCAGGATTTTGGGGTTTTTGTTTAGCGGCAAAAGTTTGTTGTTTATGGTCACCTTTGGGTGGTAGTTAAATTCTTTTGATGAGGAGGAAAAGATGGTGATTGTCGACTTTTCTGTTAATAGTTCAAAGTAGTTTTTGTCCAGATATTGATTTAAAATGTTGAGGTAGTTGGAGAGATTGAGTTCGATTTCAGTAATCTTGTTTCCGGTGGAGTAAACTTCTATCGTCAGCATAAGAGACTATTTTGACATTAGCTGGCGGGGGGAGTAGATCAGAGGTATAAAAATTAAAGATGGTTGGTGAAGTTACAGAGCCTTGGGGAACTCCTGTTTGAACTATCCTGGCTTTGGAGGTGGAGTCTCTGAAGTTTTGCTGGTTCTGCCTCTGATGTAACCACTGAGCCATTTGGTGAGGTAGACTGGCAGTGTGCTGTTGGCTATCTTCGTTATTAAAATATCAATGCTGATTGTGTCAAATGCCTTGGTTAAATCCAGGGCAGCTACTATTGTGCGTTAGGGTGGAGCTTTTTGGTTGAATCCAGTGGCTATGTCGGTAGTGAGTTGAAGCAGGGCAGTAGTTGTTGAATGTTTGGGTTTGAATCCATGCTGATCTGTGTGCTGTTTTAGATGTTGGAGAAGAATCGGTTAAATTATTGCTTCTAAAATTTTTATAGCTGGGCAGAGAAGAAAAATTGGTCTATAGGAGGTTGAAATGTTGAGATCCTTTCCTGGTTTTGGCAGTGGTATTATAAGTGAGGTTTTCCAGATGTGTAGTATGCTATTTGTTTTAAATGAAAGATTGAACAGATCTGTTAGGTTTTTAATTCCAAGGGGACCAAGGTTTTTGAGGGGAAATATGGTTAGATTGTCAAGGCCAAAAGGTTTTTGAGTTGTTTGCTGTTTTTATTGCTTTTTCGACTTCTGCGGTTGTAATTATGGCTGTATCCTGGTTAAGTTTTTTGATAATTCTGAAAAATTTACGGTTTTCTTTTGGAGATTTAAAAGGTTTGTTTGGTGTGAATTGTTTGTTGAATTTGTTGGCCATTTCTAGAGGGTTATTGATTTGGGTTCCATTAAAATTTATAGCTGAGTTTTAATCATACATGTTTTTGTTAGTGTACTTTGTTTTTGTTTTTGTTACTTATCCTGAATTATTGCCACTTTAATATCTTGATAAAACGATCAGTTGGGGCAAAGGTTGTTGGTAAGGGTTTACTTCCAAATTTTAAAGGGATACTTTACCCAGAGATAGCAGAATTATTGATTAGCGTTTTTATTATTGGGAGTGAGACCCTCCATGTTCATCCATAGATATCCGAGAGAAAAAGTGTTGGGGGTATAGATAGCCACTTCCGCTTTTCTTCCTAGGGTGACTTCACACTCTCCTTTCCTAAGATGCCCATGGGCTTCAACGATTCACCATCTGTGTTGGGAACTTACCCTGCTTCAATCCGAATCATTCTCCAGTCCAAGCAATGGGAACCTGCTACTGGCTATTGGTCGCCCCGCCCTCTTTTTTAGTAAAATGCAGCCTAGCTTATTAGCCAGGCTGCTTAAAAACTTATTGACTTCAGCCAGAGACGTGCATCCCAACCCAAAAAACTTTTATTTCCTATTTGCTCAAAAACTGTAAACAGAAACAGCGTACAGGGTAACAAATGTTCTCTCTGGCTTCATTTAAAATGTTCAGAATTAAAGAACCTCAAAGATTACACCTCAACTCTCCAATTCATAAGCTGTAACTAGTGCAATAGCGATGTCACTTCCATCTCGAGTGCACCTTCTAAACCAGCCCCATTTCTACAAGACCTACCCAAAACACCAAAGATAAAGATTTCAATATTCTTCAATTTAATATTAGTGGAATCTCAAACGAAACAAAATAATTATCTTATTTTCTTCATCAGCATAATATTCATATTGCAGCTATTTAGAAAACAAAACTGTCCAACAGCGCAAAAATCATAGTATTTCCGAATTACACAATGATCAAGAAAGACAAACAACAAAGGAGGCGGTTTGATACTACTAGTACACAAATTTATCAACTACAAGAATGATAGTAACATACAACATACATCCATATGCAGAAATGCATGCAATCAACATCCCCTTCAACAATACCAAACTCTCAATAGTAAACATGTATATCCCACCTTCCAGTTCCTGCAGTTCAGACTATCTTCCAGATCATAGGTGGGCAGCCTCTCGGATTTTGGGGGTATAAGGAGGGTCAAATTTTAGAGGGGGGTGTCTGGCCAGACCCAAATTTTGAAGGGGGTGTACCCAATATTTCCGCGCTGCCATAAAATGCGCTTAAACGCGTAAAAAAACGTAAAACAAGCTAATAAATGCTTTAAAACTGTGTAAAATTAAAATAAGACCTTATTGCAACTTATAAATTTTATTTTTTGATTCTTTTATAATAATGTGTTTATATATTCTTATAATTAGATTAGAAATCATAGTTTTATTAATAATTACGTAATAATAGAATAGTAATAGTAATACACCCATAGGTGGGCAGGGGGGGGGGGCTGGGGGGGGGGTTTGGGGGGTTATACCCCCCCCAAAATTTCGGATTTTGCTGACACCCCCCCTTAAATTTGGGGTAGTCGGGGACACCCCCCCCCCCAAATTCGCCTCCCAAAGAAAAATTTTTAAGTGTTATAAAAGGACTAAAAAATTTTTCCGCGCTTCGCGCGGAGTGTTTATTACCTTATTTCCCCGTTCATTACCTTTTATTACCTTTAAATTCCCCCGCTACGCGGGCAGTTTAAATTTCCCCGCTACGTGGGCAGTTTAAATTGGCAATTTATCTTAGTTTTTCAATTGCAAATCGATTATCCCATTCAGTAGTTAAGGCATACATGTTTAATAAAACTACTATAAACACTATTATCCTTTTTTTAACGTTTTAAACACATGTTATAAATGTATAGTATAGCTATAAAAAACCTTAAATTTTGTAATTAGTATCATTTGGAATTAAAATTTCTAGTGTATTTTAGCGCCTCAAATTATAAATTTTCTCCTCCGGGGAATTGTTCCCCCCGAACCCCCCTGACTGAATTTTTAAGATCACAGAAAATTATGTAGAAATTAGGTAAAAAAACAAAAGTAAAATGTATGTTCACGGGATCACCAGGAGACGATTTTTAAGCCGTTTTTAGTATATATTTTAAAAAATTTTCGCCTCCGGCGGCTGGGGGGACACCCCCCAGACCCCCCGGCCGACGCTTCGCGTCGGCTGGCGCCGCTACGCGGCGCAGGCGGCGGCGCTTCGCGCCGCTTTGACAACACTTTTTCTCCCCCCAAAGAACCGACGCCCCTGAAATGAAATCCTGACTGCGCCACTGCACATTATTATTAAAAGAATTAAAAAACTAAAATTTATAAGTTGCAATAAGGTCTTATTTTAATCTTACACAGTTTTAAAGCATTTATAAGCTTGTTTTACGTTTTTTTACGCGTTTTAAGCTCATTTTAAAGCAGCGCGGAAATATTGGGTACACCCCCCCTCAAAATTTGGGTCTTGCTGGACACCCCCCCTAAAATTTGACCCCCCCCCTATACCCCCCCCAAAAGCCGAGAGGCTGCCCACATTAGAATACACCTAGTACACTTTTGAATCCATAATCTTATATTTAATTAAAGATTATATACCGGAGTGGGGGGTTAAACCTCAAATTAGGGGGGGTGGGGTTAAAATCCGAGAAACGCAAAATACCCATATAGTTTTTTTTCTGGAATGCATTTTACCCATATCGTTTTTCGATTTTGAGAGAAAAATAGGTAAAAAACGTTGAAAAAGTTTGAAAGCAGTTAGAAGTCAGTTTAAAGACATTTTTTTTCTTCATTTTTCCAAAATTAGGGGGGGTTAACTTAACTTTTTCTCCACCCCCCCACTTCTGAGTGGGGGGAGGGTTAAACCAAACCCCCCTTCTCAGAATTTGGGGGGTTAACCCCCCCAACCCCTCTGTGCCCATGTATGGGTTAAACCCTCTTCTCAGAATTTGGGGGTGGGTTAACGCCCCCCAACCCCTCCCCATGCCCATGTATGTACATACATGGGCGTAGCCAGGGGATGCCTAGGGAGGGGGTCTAGACTAGACCCTCCCCTTTTGGCTCCGTAAAGGGAAAAATTTGGGGTTAGACCATACATGGGCACGGGGGGTGGGTTGGGGGGGTTAACCCCCCAAATTCTGAGAAGTGGGGTTTAACCCCCCCCCCTCAGAAGTGGGGGGGGGGGAAGAAAAAGTTAACCCCCCATTTTTGGAAAAATGAAGAAAAAAATGTCTTTAAAATGACTTCTAACTGCCTCCAAACTTAAGTTTTGAGGTCAAAATGAATGTTTTAAGCAATAAAAAGCTCAAAAATGCAATAAAAAGAGCTTTTTGACCTAAAATTAGTGTTTTTAACCTATTTTTCCTTCAAAATCGAAAAACGATATGGGTAAAATGCACTCCAGAAAAAAAACGATATGGGTATTTTGCGTTTCTCGGATTTTAACCCCCCTAATTTGGGGTTTAACCCCCCCACTCCGGACCAACTTGCCCATGTATGGGTTAGACCCCCTCCCTTTTGGGTCGCCAAGGATAAAAATTTGGGGGGTCTCTCTTGAATGACCATTTTTAAAAAATTTACTCGCGCTTCGTTCAGTGCTCCATCAATTATATAGGCTCCACTTGCAAATTTGTATTATTTTGTTGTGTAATCTTGGTATGACCACGCTAGACCCACCCCATTCTTAATGTGTTAATTGGTCCCCACTTCCAAATTTGTGTTACTTTGTTTTTTAATCTTGATACGACCACGCTGGACCCCTCCCCTTTAGATTGTTATATAGTGGTATTAAAAATTTAAAGGTTAGAAGTAATTTTAAAAACATTTTCTGGCACTTCAAGGTATCAAATTGTTTGTAAAAAATTTTTTCTTTGTTTTATAGACTTATTATTGAATAATAGAAAAATAATGAAGTATATGACATAAACAAGGTAATAAACACCCCCCGCAAAGCGCAAAATACTTCACTGACTTATTCAACCTATCTCTCAAAACCAGCGAAATCCCAACTATCTGGAATCAATGTCACATCATCTCACTCCAAAGCCCCATAAAGACCTCAACCTCTAACTCGTATCCTATAGAAATATCTCTACTCTGCCCAGCTATAAATATTCTCAAAGCACTAATTTTGCTCAAACCCCTCCACCAACAACCAAGTTAGCACAAATTTAAGCCAAACCATTCTACTACAACTGCTCTCCTACACCTTACAAATGCAATAGCCACCAAAATAAAATTTAAATAAATAAGATTCAACCAAAATAAATAAGATTCAACCAAAATAAACTCCTCACAGAACAATAGTCACTGCTCTTGATGCCTTGATCTCACAAAAGCCTTCATTACATTCAGCATCAAAATCCTCTTAACCAAAATGGGAAAAACATCACTGCCAGTCTATTTTACCAGATGGCTTAGCAGCTATCTTATAGCAGAACTAGTAGAATTATCTTCAGAGAAAAAATCTCTAAATCCAGACAAATCCGCTCATGCGTCCCATGAGGCTCAGTAGTCTTACCCATCCTTTTTAACTTGTATATCTGAGGCATACCCACTCCTCCAAAAACATTGAAATAGTTTCATATTCTAATGACACAACCGTTTTCACCACCGGAACGAAAATAGCGAAAATGACCTAACCAACTACCTTATCAACTTAACCACTTCCTAGAACTAAATCATCTCATAGTTTCCAAAAAAATCAACACTTACTTTCCAAAAACTCCAAACAACCCAAAATGCTGCATTAAGAATTGCAACTGGCTGCCATTGCATGGCTTCCGCCAACCACCTCCATCAAACAGCCAAAATTTTTCCAGTTAAATCACACTGCTCCCTTCTATCTCTATCCACCCAATTTTTAGCAAAACCAAACAACTAAACCACCTCAGCAACAAAATAACAGAAAACAACAAAAGATCAAGAACATTGAAACACACTCTACAGTCAAAATATGGCCCAATTGCCAACACTTTCCATCACGCCAGTTTAACAGGAAAACAACAACAACAACAATATTTGCACTTTCTTCACAAATGAAACAATCAAACAACTTCAGCCAAACTCTTCTAAGAACCTACCCA
Organism: Microlaimidae sp. YZB2_3; assembly: GCA_030248175.1. NCBI lineage: Eukaryota > Metazoa > Nematoda > Chromadorea > Desmodorida > Microlaimidae > Microlaimidae sp. YZB2_3. The sequence continues at coordinate 21,246 of JASAMX010012841.1, forward strand.
CCGGAAATTAAGCACTTTAAACTACAACTACCCAAATCGGGCAGGTCTACCCTGGTCCAACTTTGCTCGGCTACTGTCACAAACTCGTCCTTAATTTTTATTGTTAAAATCTTTATTTTGTTATAAATGTTAAGTATAAACGTAAGTTTAAGTTTTGTAAATGTTATAACAAAATACAAACTACATACAACTGCCTACTTAACAAATCTTAAATCTAACAGAATAAAACCTAATATTTACTCTTTTGTTTTAGTTAACATCAATTTTTACTTCACCACTATCGCTTTTTGGTATATGGGATCTCTTTTCTTGTAATAAGGATTGTTCTCCATTTATAAATTTGAATAAAATCAGGATTGAAATCGCCCATTTCGAAAGCCAGGAAATGATAAGTTCACATATTTTAGTTTAAACTCTAAATTGTTATTAATATTGTCGTTTGCTTGGATAATAAAGACGAATTTCAACTGGCTGAGTTCGTTAAGAAAGTAAGATATTCTTTCTAAATTCTCAAGTAATTTTCAAAATTCAGTCAGATTTATTTGCTAAAAATTAACGAATCAAATACACAATAATAAATTCAATTATTTGATTCAACATTCCAAGTTATAGAGCTCACACAGGATGCCACAAGTTCTTACTTATAAAAAGCTTTTGAATTTACCCCAAGTCCACCGTTTTAAATTTGTTGACATTACGGTATCTGGCAAAATATATAATAAATAATAATGCAGAAAGAACACTTTTCTAAACTGTATGAAAAATCGTAAATTTTATTGCAGTAAATAAAAATAAGGTAGTCAAAATTTTATTTTATTTCACATTGAATTGTAAATTTTGTTAAAATTCAGTTTCGTCGCAGTGCGTTTCGTGGGCAGCACAGACCAAATGTTAACTACTTTTACGTAAATAACATTTATAATTGGGTTGGCTAACTCGAATCTTTTTTCTAATAATGTATAGCTATATCTTGCCAGATATCGCATGTCATTATACTGATTTTCCAGTCTATTAAAAATCTGTCCGTAGATACCTTAAGAAAGATACAGAATTTTGTTACAAAATGTTTAAATTTAAATAATTTTTATAGAAATCGTGTATCATTATGAGAAACTATTTGTGTTTGTCATTAGCTCTTCGAATGATTTTTTATTAAAAGTGGGGTTGTAATGTAATCAGAATATTGTATGATAAAGAACCAGTGGCGTGTCCAGGATTTTGTTTGGGGGGCGGGCAGGGGGAATACTAACCCTGAAGATGTGTCATGGGGGAGGCGGCAGCTTCCCAGAAATGGGGGATCTGACATCTGGGGGCGAGAGCCCCCAGCGGGGTAAAGGACAGAGTAGACGGAAACATTTTCGGCCCGCGTAGGCGGCCAAAATTTCTTTTTGGGTTGTCTCCCCCAAAATCCCATTTTTAAAGTTTTTAGAGGAGACTCTTCAAATTATAGAGGGGATGTTAGAGATTTCGTTGTTTAGGTATATTACCCCCACCGCTTTCCTCCTGTCCACCTATCTTCAACCTATCTTTTTTGATAATAAGTTTAATTAAAAAGATTTTCTGTTAATTTAATTTCTTTTAAAATGTATTTTTGCCAGTTTTTATTGTTTGTTTAAATATTGTGTGCTACAGTATACTTTATAAAAGCCAAAAATCTTAAAATGTGATATTTGTTATGTATTGGTGTCTTAAATTATTGATTTATCAAATAAATCGATTTTTACTTTGTTGTTTTGCATCTTTATAAAATCTGTTTACCTCTATTTTTGTTACTTTTGCAATATGATTTTCAATAAAATTAAAGTGATTATAAAATGTATGTATTAAAATTAATGTAAAAAATGAAAAGCATAATATCTCCCTAACTAAACGGTCAATTTATACGATCCATTAGTAATGTATAAATTTATTTTTATTATGTAAAATATTCCTACAGACCTGTGCACGGTCTGAAAATGCCCCCCCCCCCGTTTTATTGGAGGATTTGTCCCCCCCCCCGTTTTATTGCCCCCCCACGCCAAAAAATGAAAAAGTACCCTAAAATTATGACGCCATTTTTGACCTATGATGACGCCATCATCGCGAATTTTTTGTAGTTTTTAGCCTATTTCAATGTATTTTAAGCCATTTCAGACCTATTTTTACCTTATTTTCGCTTTTTTGTACCTTTTTTCTCCTTTCCCCTCTTTTCTCACTTTTTTTCTCCTTTTCTTCTCTTTTTTTTCTTTCCCCCCTGCTTGCCCCCCCCCCGTTTTATTGCCCCTCCCCGTTTCAAAAAAGTTGCCCCCCCGGCCCCCCCCTTTTGAAATTCCCACCCCCCCCGGTTTTAACCCGGGGGGGGGCCGTGCACATGTCTGCTCCTAGCTGCTAACGTAGGTGTTGTTTTATTTTTGGTTTGTATTAATTATTACGGCATATTGAATTCACGCAACAGACTAACGGTGTAAACCATCACAATATCTTCTGGCCGTTGGTCCTCGCCCACTAAAAAAAAACGTGCGCGCGCTAGTTATACTGTAAGAATATAAATGCATTTCCCATTTTACAGCTCTAACAAAACTTGGAACAGTGTTGAAAAACGGTTTCTGCTGTCATTGCGTTAATTAGTCAATTTTTTAGACGAAAAATAATTGTAAGCTATCATTTGTGGTTCAAAAAACGACGAAAATTGCAGCTACGGCAATTTTCCCTATAGTTTAATGTTTATTTACAAAAAACTTTTTAATAAAACAATTCAATACAGTAATATCAATTACTTTTACAATAGTATCAATTTGATTGAAACGAGCGTGTTATTTGTTGCTTGCACATGCGGTACAATGAATATTATGGTCTGCAGAAGGAAAACCACTTTTTTTTGAGAAAGAAAACTTTAAATTTAAGCTTTTTGTTGCTAACAGCGAAATAGTTTAATAAATACTATTTTAAAAGGCTGGTTGAAATGAAAAGTGACAAGCTCTACACTGCAAACTGCAGTAACAAAAACGTAAAATGTCACAACTTGACGCTAGTGGCAAGCAAGGTTGGAGACTGGAGGAAACTTTGAAAAGATTATTCTTATGCATTAAAACCATCTTTCACAAAATCTTGATTGGTAAAATTTTTTTTAACATTTTTAATTACAAGAAGCTTTGTCAACAAAATTTTGCGTTGTAATATATAATAAACCCGACTTTTGAAGCTGTTCTAATGTTTAAAACTTTTTAGTGTTGAAATAAAAGCTCGAATAAAATGAAAACATAACATAAACTACAAGTAGGTTTGAAAATTTTATTATATGTGCCTAGTTTATCTACACTATTACTGTTTACTACACTATTGACTTTTGTTTTATTTATATAACAGTTGTTTTTCCCGTTTTATTTTTTATATTTTGGAATAGTGAGTTAAATTGATTGTTGCTAAGTTTATTTGATAGGTGTGAAATCAAAAGCCTCTTATGATTTTTTAAATGAAGTTTAAAACGCTTCTAAGATTTGCAAAAATTTTTATAGGAAATGAAGAGAAGGGTTTTATGTTAAACCAGTAAGAACTAAAATTATAATTATAAGTGGTTCGCCTCCCTGATCTTCTTTTTGTGTGGGTATGGGAGGTATTCCCGATCCCCAAGAGGGGGGGTGTCCGAAAATATTTTTGGTGGGTATACCCCAAATACCTAATTTTTAGTGTTTTAAGTATCGATACCTAAATTTTAGTGGGGGGGGGGGTACAGGTTACCCCCAAATTTTAGAGGGCAGGGGTTTGGAAAATTCGAGATTTTTAAACCATGCATGGGCAAGTTTGTCCGAAGTGGGGAGGGGTGGTTAAATCCCAAATTATGGGGGGTTAAATTCCGAGAAACGCAAAATATCCATAGATGAGAAAGGGGAGGGGCAGGGTGGGGTCCACCTCCCCTAGCCTCGAAAATTTAGGAACCCCCTAGACGAAAATCTAGGGGAAGGGGCCCTCCCCGCAAATTTCCGAATTTTTTACCCCTGACCCCCCTCTAGAATTTAAAATCTGACCCCCCCCCCTCGGGAAATTTTAGTTTTTTATACTAAATTTTCTTACAAAAACGTGAATTTTCATCACATATTCATGCTATTACATCCTTTTTATACCAGAATATCGCTTTTTATTCAATAAAATGTAGTATTATCCTATAAAAAGAACAATTACAATTAAAGTTATTATGGTTTAAAACTGTTTTGCTTTGGACACCGGACCCCACCTGACCCCTCTCTAGATTTCAAAATTTCGCACCCCGGGTCGACCCCCCCCTAAAAAGTTAGGGTCCGGACCCCCCTGGGACCCCCATCCTAGAATTCAAAATTCGATTTACCCCGGGTAACCACCCCCCTAGTTTCCCCGACCGTTCTCATCTATGAAAATACCCATATCGTTTTTTTTCTGAAGTGCATTTTACCCATATCGTTTTTGGATTTTGAAGAAAAAAAATATGTAAAAAACGCTAATTTTAGGTCAAAAAACCCGTTTTATTGCATTTTTGAGTTTTTTATTGCTTAAAACATTCATTTTGACCTCAAAACTTAAGTTTGGAGGCAGTTCGAAGTCATTTTAAACACGTTTTTTCCCCTCATTTTTCCAAAATCGGGGGGGCGGGGGTTAACCATCCCCCCCACTTCTGAGTGGGGGGGCTTAAACCCCCCTTCTTAGAATTTGGGGGAGGGTTAAATGTTTGTATGTTTGTTTATGTATGTATGTTTTAAACCCCCCTGCCTATCTATGATTATAATACCATTGACTCTGCTGCTTTAGCAGTAAAAAGTGTTAAATCTTTTTTCTTTCAGTAAAACTTTTCAAGCATAAAATTATGTGGCAATTTTTAAGAACATTTAAATTAAAAAATTGTTTTTTTTTTGGTTTCGTTGAGGAAGCTCAATATAGGACCGAGGCTGAATTATAAAGTTTTCTGCCCAACAGTGTGTTTTGTTGACAAAATTTTTTTGTTAGACTGAATTACATACGACATCGTGTTTTCATATTTTGTAAACAAATGGCTACTAAACAAACAGATGAGCACGTTCACTGAAGTTTCGTCAACCCTCCCATGGTTTTCCAAGAAAAAGAGTGGGTCCTGGGTGGATAAGTTTAAGATATGAAGAAGAGTCAGGGGGTTGTCTGATGTTCTAAGCAAAACATTTTTATATCATTAATTGTTGTTTTAAAAGATAATATTACGTTGTATTAAATAGTTAGTGGGTAAGGTAAAATAAGGGTTTTCTAGCTGAAAAAAGAGTAAAAATACCAATTTTAGCAAAAATTAACTTTTTTGGTGGAAAACTTAATTTAACCTAAAATCTTATCAAATTGGAGGTCAAATTTAAAATTCTAGAAGGGGGGTCAGCGGTCATGGGTATAAAAATTAGGGGAAACAAGTATATCGCTGTTTTTTTAAGGGAAAGGGAAAATTTTGGGGCCAGCGGGCGAGGGGGCGAATGAACACGAGTGCGTGTCCTCCCCCGTTCCGCCGTGTTGCATAAATGAACACGAGAACCCGTGTTAATGTGTGCAGCACCTGGGGGGCACTCGTTTTCATCTTGCAAGCGAGGGCTTTCACAGATGAGCATATAAGTACCCCCTCCCTCCGTATTCTTCTATGCAAACAAAACATACATGGGCAAGTTGGTCCGGAGTGGGGGGGGGTTAAACCCCAAATTAGGGGGGGGGGTTAAAATCCGAGAAACGCAAAATACCCATATCGTTTTTTTTCTGGAGTGCATTTTACCCATATCGTTTTTAGATTTTGAAGGAAAAATAGGTTAAAAACACTAATTTTAGGTCAAAAAGCCCTTTTTATTGCATTTTTGGGCTTTTTATTGCTTAAAACATTCATTTTGACCTCAAAACTTAAGTTTGGAGGCAGTTAGAAGTCATTTTAAAGACATTTTTTTTCTTCATTTTTCCAAATTGGGGGGGGGGTTAACTCTTTTTCTCCCCCCCCCCCACTTCTGAGTGGGGGGGGGTTAAACCTCACCTCAGATTTTGGGGGGGGGGTTTGAACCCCCCCCCCCCCCCCGTGCCCATGTATGAAACAAAATACCCTTTTTTGATTTAGTGTTTGAAAACTGTTGCGTTACATTTCGTGGGAGGCTCCTGATTGGAGTTGCAGTGGCTACTTTTTCTACAGCTGCTTGCGCTTACGGCTTATATTTCTGTAGAAAATACGGTATGAGTTGTCTCTTACGGCCTTTTACGCGAAGTGCACGTGCACTTAAAAAAGAAAGGTCAAAAAAATGGGAAGATATGCAAACTTTGGAGGAGTTTGGCTACGGCTTTTACGACGGAAAATTACGAAAAACGGACGATAAAAACTCTCCTTTTGAGTTTGAGTTTGTGAAAGGTGACAGAAAAGGAAATCAAAAACGCTACGAAGAATTGGGAAGGGTAAATCAAATTAAGCAAATTTTTTTTTGTTTTTCAATCAAAAAAATGCTGGCTTTTCTCCTGTTTTTAATTGTTTAAAAGACCTGTGCAAAGTCTGAAAATGTCCCCCATAGGTGGACAAGGGCATACATGGGCAAGTTGGTCCGGAGGGGGGGGGTTAAACCCCAAATTAGGGGGGGGGGGTTAAAATCCGAGAAACGCAAAATACCCATATCGTTTTTTTTTCTGGAGTGCATTTTACCCATATCGTTTTTCGATTTTGAAGGAAAAATAGGTAAAAAACACTAATTTTAGGTCAAAAAGCCCTTTTTATTGCATTTTTGAGCTTTTTATTGCTTAAAACATTCATTTTGACCTCAAAACTTAAGTTTGGAGGCAGTTAGAAGTCATTTTAAAGACATTTTTTCTTCATTTTTCCAAAATTGGGGGGGTTAACATTTTTCCGCCACCCACTTCTGAGTGGGGGGGGGGGTTGTTAAACCCCCCTTTTCAGAATTTGGGGGGGGGGTTACCCCCCCCCCCCCAACCCCCCCTCGTGCCCATGTACATAGGTGTTTTTGGGGGGGGGACAGAGGGGTGCACCCACCCCTAGAGCCAAAATTTTGGACCCCCCCCCCTAGAAAAAAATCCAGGCCCCCCAAAGCTCGATAGCGGTCCGGCCTGATCCCCCCTAGCGAGGCTGACCCCCCCCCTCCCCCTCCCGACCAACTTGGAAGTATATTTTTTTATTTACTGTCAAAAACACGGGTTTTTAGTTAAAAACAGTGTTTAAATACACTTTTTAGGCCTAAATAGGCTGTTTTAATTCATAAAATTCAATATTAGACCTAAAAACACTTAAATTATAGAGTTAACAAAATTTTGCGCAAAAATTAGACCCCCCCTCACGCCAGACCCGGACCCCCCCCAAAATTTGAAATCTCGCACCCGGGGTCGACCCCCCCTAAAAAGCCAGGGGGGTCCGGCCCCCCCTGGACCCCCCCCCTAAAAAATTTTGGCCTTCCACCCGGGGGTGGACCCCCCCCTAGCGGACCCGACCAAAAACACCTATGATTTAGTGCGAGTAAGAAATAGCTCCTCATGCCTTCTTGAAGTCTAGTTTTGTTCGTAGGCATCATGGGTGAGCAATAGGTTTACCCCTAACATAGGTGGGCAGCCTGAGCTTCCCGGATTTTGGGGGGGTATACCCGACCCCCGAAATTCGGAGAGGGGTGTCCTGAAAATCATTTTTGGGGGTATACCTCAAATACCTTATTTTTAGCGTTGAAAGGAACACAAATTTAGAAGTGGAATGTCTCAAATTTTAGAGGGCTGAGCGGAGCGAAGGCTATTATCGACATTTGTGGTTTTTGGGGGTATAACCCCCAAACCCCCCCTGCCCACCTATGCCTTCTAAAAATCTCGAGATTGCCGATACCCCCCATAGGTGAGAACAGTCCGGGAAGCTAAGGAGGAGGGGAGAGGGTGGGTGGTTACCCGGGGTAAATAGAATTTTAAGTTCTAGGAGGGGGTCCCAGGAGGGTCCGGACTCCCTTAGCTTTTTAGGGGAGGGGTCGACCCGGTGTGCGAAATTTTGATTTCTAGATGGGGTCAGGTGGGGTCCGGTGTCCAAAGCAAAACAGTTTTAAACCATAATAACTTTCATAATTGTTCTTTTTATAGGATAATACTACATTTCATTGAATAAAAAGCGAACGACGTACGACGTTAGATTCTCACAAATTTTTTAAATGATTTTGCGGACACGGCTTTACAGAGGACAATTTCTTTCATAATTTTTAAAATTGTTTAGGTTGGCTCTGGCAGTCAGTCTAGAACAGTTTTAGTAGTTATAATTATAATAATCTTATTATACTATAATAAGATTACAGACCTGTGCACGGTCTGAAAATGCCCCCCCCGTTTTATTGGAGGATTTGCCCCCCCGTTTTATTTGCCCCCCGCCAAAAAATGAAAAAGTACCCTAAAAATATGACGCCATTTTTCACCTATGATGATGCCATCATCGCGAATTTTTTGCAGTTTTTAGCCTATTTCAATGTATTTTAAGCCATTTAGACCTATTTTTACCTTATTTCCGCTTTTTTTGTCCCCTTTTTTTCCCTTTTCCCTTTCTTTTTTTTCTTTTTCCCTCTTCCCCTGCTCCCCCCCCGTTTTATTGCCCCCCCCCCCCGTTTCAAAAAAGTTGCCCCCCCCCCGTGCCCCCCCCCCCCCGTTTTGGAATTGCCCCCCCCCCCGTTTTAATCTTGGGCAGTGCATAGTACAGTGTACCTGAACGGGTAAC
>JASAMX010012845.1:0-11327 GCA_030248175.1 Microlaimidae sp. YZB2_3
TTTTTTTTTTCTTTTTTTTTTACATTTTATTACAGCTTTGTTGATTTTATTAATTCTTTTGGTGATTATAAGCTTAAATCTTCGGTTTTTATGCTTTTAACTTTTATTTAAGATCCTCACTTATGCTTTTTATCACAAACCGGCGACTTTCTTTATATCACAAATATATCACACATGTATGTATTCTGTCTTTCAGAATCTTTAGATGCTTCCTACTTACTTGATTTATTCAGTTTGTATGGGAGTTTGTTTTGTTAAATATGTCACTTGTACTTACTATAATTTATCGAACTAGGTATTCTTTTATTCTTTTCTTATATTCTTTTTTTACTCTTATCCTCTCGGTGTAACCTAAAATACTTACTCCCCATCAATATGCAAAATTGTTTTTTCTGGTTTTGCTTTATGACAAACACTAATTATAATTCAGACCTGTGCACTGCCCCCCATACATGGGCACGGGGGGGTTAACCCCCCCCCCCCAAATTCTGAGAAGGGGGTTTAACCCCCCACTTTTGAGTGGGGGGGGTTAACCCCCCCGTGCCCATGTTCCCCCAATTTTGAAAAAATGAATAAAAAAATGTTTTTAAAATGACTTCTAACTGCCTCCAAATTTAAGTTTTAAGGTCAAAATGAATGTTTTAAACAATAAAAGCTCAAAAATCCAATAAAAAGGGTTTTTGACCTAAAATTAGCGTTTTTTACCTATTTTTCCTTCAAAATCGAAAAACGATATGGGTAAAATGCACTCCAGAAAAAAAACGATATGGGTATTTTGCGTTTCTCGGATTTTAACCATAGATGTTTTTGGGGGGGGGACAGAGGGGTGCACCCCCCCCCCTAGAGCCAAAATTTTGGACCCCCCCCCCCTGGAAAAAAATCAGGGGGCCCTCCCCTCCCCCCCAAGCTCGAGAGCGGTCCGACCTACTCCCACCTCCCTGGAAGGCCAGACCCCCTCCCCCCCCCCTCCCGACCAATTTGGAAGTATATTTTTTTATTTACTGTCAAAAACACAGGTTTTTAGTTAAAAACAGTGTTTAAATACACTTTTTAGGCCTAAATAGGCTGTTTTAATACATAAAATTCAATATTAGACCTAAAAACACTTAAATTATTGAGTTTAAAAAATTTTGCTGAAAAATTGGACCCCCCTGACCCCCCCCCCCCTAAATTTGAAATCTCGCACCCGGGGTCGACCCCCTCCCCCAAAAGGCAGGGAGGTCCGGACCCCCCTGGACCCCCCCAAAAAAATTTTTTGGCCTTCCACCCGGGGTGGACCCCCCCCCCTAGCGGACCCGACCAAAAACATCTATGATTTTAACCTATAGGTGGGCAGGGGGTTTGGGAGGGTGTTATACCCCCAAAATTTTGGATTTTGGCTCAACCCCCCCCCCCCCTTAAATTTGGGGTAGTCGGGGACACCCCCCCCCAAATTCGCCTCCCAGAGAAAAATTTTTAAGCGTTATAAAAGGACTAAAAAAATTTTTACCTTGTTTGTGTCATATACTTCATTTTTTCTCCTATTATTCAACAAACATTAATTAAATATTATTAACCTTTTATTAACGTTGGTTTTAAACACCTGTTTTAAATGTAAAGAGATAAAAAAAAACCTTAATTTTGTAATAAACATCATCTGGAATTAAAATTTCTGGTGTATTTTAGCGCCTTAAATTAAAAATTTTTTCCCCCGGGGGGCACTCTGCCCCCCGGACCCCCCCCTCAAGGGGCTTCCCCCCCCCCCCAGACCGCCCCCCAAATGAAATTAAGGGCACGCCACTTTTCTACACCCCCCAACTTTTTATACTTGGCTACCCAAAAGGGGCGTCGTACTCCAAATTTATCCCTTTTCTTACCCAAAAAGGGGGTTTAACCATACATGGGCAAGTTGGTCCGGAGTGAGGGGGTTAAACCCCAAATTAGGGGGAGGGGGGTTAAAATCCGAGAAACGCAAAATACCCATATCGTTTTTTTTCTGGAGTGCATTTTACCTATATCGTTTTTCGATTTTAAAGGAAAAATAGGTTAAAAACACTAATTTTAGGTCAAAAAGCCCTTTTTATTGCATTTTTGAGCTTTTTATTGCTTAAAACATTCATTTTGACCTCAAAACTTAAGTTTGGAGGCAGTTAGAAGTCATTTTAAAGACATTTTTTTCCTTCATTTTTCCAAAATTGGGGGGGGGGGGTTAACTTTTTCTCCCCCCCCCACGTCTGAGTGGGGGGGGGTTAAACCCCACTTCTTAGAATTTGGGGGGGGTTAACCCCCCGCCCCCAACCCCCCAAGTGCCCATGTATGGTCTAAACTAGACCCCCCCTGGCTACGCCCATGTATGTATATAATCTTTAATTAAATATAAGATTATGGATTAAAAAGTCTGTTATACTTCACTTTATAATCAAGACAATATATTTACTATTCTATTATTACGTAAGTATTAAGAAAAACTATGATTTCTAATCTATTTCTAAGAATATATAAACACATTATTATTAAAAAAATTAAAAAATAAAATTTATAAGTTGCAATATGGTATTATTTTAATTTAACACAGTTTTAAAGCATTTATAAGCTTGTTTTACGTTTTTTTACGCGTATTAAGTCTATTTTAAGGCAGCACGGAAATATTGGGTACACCCCCCCTCAAAATTTCGGTCTTGCCAGACAGACACTCCCCTTAAAATTTGACCCCCCCCTATACCCCCCAAAATCCGAGAGGCTGCCCACCTATGTTTTAACTCCCCCCCCCTAATTTGGGGTTTAACCCCTCCACTCCGGACCAACTTGCCCATGTATGTGCCCCTCCCCCCCCCGGGGTTTAAACGGGGGGGGCAACTTTTTCGAAACGGAGGGAAAGCAGGGGGAAAGAAAAAGGGAAAAAAAGAGGGGAAAGAGAGAAAAAAGGGACAAAAAAAGCGAAAATAAGGTAAAAATAAGTTTAAAATGGCTTAAAATACATTGAAATAGGCTAAAAACTGCAAAAAAATTGCGATGATGGCGTCGTCATAGCAGGGACGTAGCCAGGGGGGGGCGGGGGGGCGGCCCCCCCCCCCCCCCCCCCCCCCCGAAACGGTCGCACCGGAGGAAAAATAAGGATAGTGGTTGGGCGGGGGGGGGGGCGGCCGCCCCTTCCCCCCGAAATGGTCGCCAGATAGTAAAATTTGGGGGTTTTCAGAGGCTAAAAATTCAAAATTTTCTAGCGCCTCGCTAATTGCTCGGCGCCAAACTTTAAAATAATTTTAGTACCCCAATGGACCCCCAAAACCAAAAATTTGTTCCGCTTCGCTTTGCTCAGCGGTCACTTTCTATAGTATACATACATATATACCTCGTTATTTATGTTGCCTGATGCTAATGTTATTTCAAAGTTAGTACAATAATTTTTATAAGTAATAAGTACTACACAGAAAGAAAAACAAACAATCATATTGTTTGATTTATGTACCTCCTCCCTCCTAAATTTTCCTGCCGCCTATAGCATTGGCTCGGATTTTTTCATACAGGTAGGTACCCCAGAAAACATGGAGCCGAGATGCTGCTCATGTGCTTAGGTTTACAATGTGGGTTTAGCCAAGGAGTCTGAAACTAACGTCTCTAAATTCCTTTTTTGTAAAATCCAGGCTCTGCCAATGTGTGCTTATGTAATTTTTAACTAAGAAAACATGTTTTTACCGCTAAAAACATTAGATAATACGTTATTAGGCCAAAAACAGTGTATTATACAGCTTTATCTACGTTTATCCCTGCTTTTTTAACGTTTTCAAAAATTAAGGGGGGGGCACCCCCCCCCCCCCCCAAACTTTCGGGGGGGGCGGCGCCCCCCCCGAAATTTTTTTTGTACTAAAATCCGCCCCCCCCCAAAATGAAACTCTGGCTACGTCCCTGCGTCATAGGTCAAAAATGGCGTCATAATTTCAGGGTACTTTTTAATTTTTTGGCGGGGGGCAATAAAACGGAGAGGGAAAATCCTCCAATAAAACGGGGGGCATTTCCAGACCGTGCACAGGTCTGATAATTAGTGTTTATAATCTGTTTCATTATTCTTGCTGTGCTAATCTATTTCTTCATTGTGTTAGCACGTTTATTCATTATTATTAGCTTTTTGTTGTTTCATTATTGCTATTTTGTTTTGTTGGCATATTCTATTGTTTCCATTATTTTGCCTTGATTTTAGTAAATTTTTAATTAGCTATTTTGGTTGAAGAGTTGAAACCTCTTCAAAATGTTATATATATTATAAATTATATCTACATATATGTATCAAATATATACATATTAAATTATTACTATGATCCGGTCTGGTCGGACCAAAAAATCCCGGTCCGGTCGGGCCCTACGAGAGGTTGGTTTTGAGGACGGCACCCCTTCAGAAACAGGAAGTCTCAGAAAAGAGCCCCCAGCAGGGTCAAGGGGCAAAACCCCTTGTCAGGGGAGCTCGGAGGGCAGAATGCCCCCGAGGGGGAATTTCAATTAATCTCCTTAAAGGCACCATAGATAAACACGGTCACCGAAGCTAGGGGGTGTTTTGTTTACCCTGGGTAAATGACATTTCAAAATCTAGGAGGGGGTCCTGGGGGGTCGAACTCCTAGCTTTCTAGGGGGGTCAGGTCAACCGGGAGTGGAAGATTTTGAAACATAGAGAGTAGAGGGGGGTCATGTGGGGTCCAATGTCCGAAGCAATATACGTTTAAACCATTCAAGGTTTAATAATTGTTTTTTATAAGATAAAACTATATTTTGTTGAATAACAAGCGATATTCACGTATGAAAGAGGTGTAAAAACATGAATTTGTGTTAAAAATCACGTTTTCGTAAGAAAATGTAGTATAAAAAGTTTTAAAATTTTCTCAAGAGGAAAGGGGGGTCAGATTTTAAAATCTAGAGGGGGGTCAAGGGTAAAAAATTCAAGAAGTTGGGGGGAGGGCGGCACTGGATTTTTTCAGGGGGAGCAAAATTTCGAGGCTAGGGGGTGGACTCCACCTCATGCCCCCTCCATTGTTCATCTATGAAAGGCGCCAGGAAACCTAAGTTTAAAGGCAGAATCCTTATTTATTTTCTCGTTTTTTTTAATAATTACAAAAAAAGTTATAAATAAATAATTTTAAAGCATACATGGGCAAGTTGGTCCAGAGTAAGGGGTTAAACCCCAAATTAAGGGCGGTTAAAATCCTAAAAACGCAAAATATTCATATCATATTTTTTCTGGAGTGCATTTTACCCATATCTTTTTTCGATTTTTAAGGAAAAATAGGTAAAAAACGCTAATTTTAGGTTAAAAATTTAAAGTTAAAAAGCCCTTTTTATTGGATTTTTTAGCTATTTATTGCTTAAAACATTCATTTTGACCTCAAAACTTAAGTTTAAAGGCAGTTTAGAAGTCATTTTAAACACTTTTTTCATTTTTCCAAAATTGGGGGGGGGGTGGAGGGTTAACTTTTACCCCCCCCCCCCCACTTCTGAGTGGGGGAGGTTAAAACCCCCCTTCTCAGAATTTGAGGGGGGTTAACTCCCCCCCCCAACTCCCCTCCCAGTGCCCATGTATATTTTAAAGCATTATTTTAATTAAAAAAAGCTAACATTTTTTTAAAATAAAAAATTTTTTTTTTTAATTTAAAAAATAAAAGTACCTAATTTAAAACTCTTTTAACTAATGCTTTAAATTATGAATTATAAATCCCCCAATCTCCCCTCTAATGTACAGACTTTTATACAAAAAGTTATAAAACGAAGTATCGAAGTATTATACTTTATAAAAACTTGAATGTCTTTACTAAAATCAATAATACGAAATAGGAAATGTAGGGAATACCAAAATCCACTCCATATCCACGAATATCCGCACTTATTTAGCATTTTAGAACATCCGCAGATTTTGTAGATTTTATTCTGCTTGTAAAATATTTTTATCGCCGATTCAAATTTTTTTTAAACTATTTTAATTTTCAGAAGAGCTGTTTCGAACTGGTGGACAATTACCAGCCACAAAATACATTTTCATGGGTGATTTCGTTGACAGGGGCTATTACAGCTTAGAAACACTAACAAGATTACTTACGTTAAAAGCCAAGTATCCGGATAAAATTACTTTGCTTCGAGGAAATCATGAATCCAGACAAATTACACAAGTATCTTTTTTATGAATGTTTAAAGTGTGTAATATACACGCCCTACGCGGGGGCCGGGGTTGGGGGGATTAACCTCCCCCAAATGATACACATACAGGTACTAAACTCGTACCAAAAATCGATTAGAGATTTCCACGCTACAAATACTGAATAAAAACATGTTCAAGGTCAATTCTGATCTGAAGATCTCGATTTTATATTTTTAAAAAGTGATTAAAACACGATTTTTTATAATATCGGGTAAAATAATATAGGCAAAAATGGCAATATTTTGGATACACAATTTTTTACTGTAAAGAATTTTTTTTAATAAACCGCTAAATTAAATTAAAAACTTTGTTTTAACATTGCTGGAAATCCGGATAATCTAAAAATTTACAAAAAATTAGAAATTCGATAGTCACATGGAGCACCAAAAATATGGACAACAAATTAGTTTTTGCTTAAAAAGCTAATTTAATAATTAATAATTCAACTTATTTTTAATCAGATAGATTTATTTTACCTACGCCTAAGAGGTAACATAGGTGAGAACGGTCCGGGAAACTAGGGGGGTAGTTAACTGCGGTAAATCAAATTTTGAATTCTAGGAGGGGGGTCCCCGGGAGGCCCAGACCCCCTAACTTTTTAAGGGGTTCGACCCGGGGTGCAAAATTTTGAAATCTAGGGGGGTCCAGGTGGGGTCCGGTGTCCAATGCAAAACAGTTTTAAACCATAATAACTTTAATAATTGTTTTTTATAGGATAATACTACACTTTATTGAATAAAAAGCGATATTCTGGTGTAAAAAGGGTGTAAAAACATGAATATGTGTTAAAAAAAATCACGTTTTTCGGAGAAAATTTAGTATAAAAAATTACCTAAAATTATACTTAGGGGGGAGGGGGGTCAGATTTCCAAATCTAAAGGGGGGTCAGGGGTAAAAATTTCGGAAATTTGGAAGGAGGGGCTCTGGATTTTCGTCTGGGGGGTCCCGAAATTTCGAGGCTATGGGGTGGACCACAGCCTGCCTCCCCCCCTTTCTCACCTATGCTAAGTAAAGCTTCTCCCCCCCCCTTTCTCACCTATGCTAAGTAAAGCCTGAAAATCAAGCTAAATTGTATTATGAGCCATTTGTCATTAAATTATCCCTTTTTTAAATATTAATTTTTTTACGACTTAATTTTGAGACCTTTTGAAGCGGTTTCTTTTTTAAAATCAGCAAAAAAAGTAAGGCACAAACAAGTAAATATAAATATTTTTAGAACCGCCAGACTCTCGGCAACCTAAAAAAATCATTTATAGACTAGTTCGGAATAAGGGTTTTTTAGTGTTAGGAAGAGGGTCCCACACCCTCCTCTCCGACACCCTTCCCTCTAAAATTTGGGGGTCCCAGTATTAAAAACGCTAAAAATGGGGTATTTGAGGTATACCCCAAAAAATTTTTTGGGAAATCTCCCCCCCCCCTAAATTTCGGGGTCGGGTATACCACCCCGAATCCGGGAGGCTGCCCACCTATGGTGGGAGATTAAACCCCCTTTCTCAAAATTTGGGTTGGGGATAACCTTTTCTCCCCCCCCCCACTTCTGAGTGGAGGGGGGTTACACCCCCCTTCTCAGAATTTGGGGGGTTAACCCCATAGGTGAGAAGGGGGGCAGGGTGGGGTCCACCCCCCTAGCCTCGAAATTTTGGGACCCCCCCTAGACGAAAATCTAGGGGGCCCCCCAAATTTCCGAATTTTTTACCCCTGGACCCCTGGATTTGAAATCTGACCCCCTCCCCCCTCGGGAAAATTTTAGGTACCTTTTTTATACTAAATTTTCTTCCAAAAACGTGAATTTTCATCACATATTCAAGCTTTTACACCCTTTTTATACTTGAATATGGCTTTGTATTCACTAAAATGTAGTATTATCCTATAAAAAGAACAATTATTAAAGTTATTATGGTTTAAAACTGTTTTGCTTTGGACACCGGAACCCACCTGAACCCCCTCTAGATTTCAAAATTTTGCACCCCGGGTCGACCCCCCTAAAATGTTAGGGGGGGGTGCGGATCCCTCTGGAACCCCCCTCCTAGAATTCAAAATTCGATTTACCCCGGGTAACCACCCCCCCTAGCTTCCCCAACCGTGCTCACCTATGGTTAACCCCCAACCCCTCCCTCCCCACCCCCTCCTCCGCGTGTATGAAGAAAAGGTTAACCCCTCCGCCCCTCCCCCAATTTTGGAAAAATCAAGAAAAAAATGTCTTTAGAAAGACTTTTAACTGCTTTCAAACTTAAGTTTTGAGGTCAAAATAAACATTTTAAGCAATAACACGCTTAAAAATACAATAAAAACAACTTTTTGACCTAAAATAGCGGTTTTACCAAATTTTTTTAAATCAAAAAATGATATGGGTAAAATGCACGCCAGAAAAAAACAATATGGGTATAATGCGCTTCTTGGATTTTAAACCCCCTCTTCCCTAATTCCGGGCTTTACCCCGCTCTCTCTCCGGACCAATTTGCCCATGTATGCATACACCCCCATATATTTACCAAATAACTACGTAAATTTGACAGACCTGTGCATTGCCTCTTCTCCTACCATAGATGAGAAAGGGGGGCAGGGTGGGGTCCACCCATAGGTGGGCAGGGGGGGGTGGGGGGGGAACCACCTCTTGCCCCCCCAAAATTTCGGATTTTGCTGACACCCCCCTTTAAATTTGGGGTAGTCGGGGACACCCCCCCCAAATTCGCCTCCCAAAGAAAAATTTTTAAGTGTTATAAAAGAACAAAAAAATTTTCCGCGCTATTTCCCCGTTCATTACCTTTTATTACCTTTAAATTCCCCCGCTACGCGGGCAGTTTAAATTTCCCTGCTACGCGGGCAGTTTAAATTGGCAATTTATCTTAGTTTTTCAATTGCAAATCGATTATCCCATTCAGTAGTTAAGGCATACATCATACATGTTTAATAAAACTACTATAAACACTATTATCCTTTTTTTAACGTTTTAAACACATGTTATAAATGTATAGTATAGCTATAAAAAACCTTAAATTTTGTAATTAGTATCATTTGGAATTAAAATTTCTAGTGTATTTTAGCGCTAAATTATAAATTTTCTCCTCCGCGGGGCATTGTTCCCCCCGAACCCCCCTGACTGAATTTTTAAAAGATCACAGAAAATTATGTAGAAATTAGGTAAAAAAAACAAAAGTAAAATGTATGTTCACGCGATCACCAGGACAATTTTTAAGCCGTTTTTAGTATATATTTTAAAAAATTTTCGCCTCCGGCGGCTGGGACACCCCCCAGACCAGGGACGTAGCCAGAGTTTCATTTTGGGGGGGGGGGGGGGCGGATTGTAGTAGCAAAAAAAAATTTCGGGGGGGGGGCGGATTTGGGGGGGGGGGGGGGCTCGCCCCCCCCTAAATTTTGGGGGGGGCAGTCTTAATTTCTGAAAACGTTAAAAAAGCAGGGATAAACGTAGATAAAGCTGTATAATACACTGTTTTTAGCCTAATAACCTATTATCTAATGTTTTTAACGGTAAAAAAATGTTTTCTTAGTTAAGAAATTTACATAAGCAAAGCATTGGCAGATCCTGGATTTTACAAAAAAAGGAATTTAGAGAGGGCCTAGTTTCAGACCCTTTGGCTAAACCCACATTGTAAACCAAAGCACATGAGCAGCATCTCGGCTCCATGTTTTCTAGGGTACCTACCTATATGAAAAAGATCCGAGCCAATGGTATAGGCGGCAGGAAAATTTAGGAGGGGGGGAGGTACATAAATCAACCAATATGATTGTTTGTTTTGCTTTCTGTGTAGTACTTATTACTTATAAACATTATTGTACTAACTTTAAAATAACATTAGCATCAGGCAACATAAATAACGAGATATATATGTATATTGTATACTATAGAAAGTGACCCCTGAGCGAAGCGAAGCGGAACAAATTTTTGGTTTTTGGGGGTCTATTGGGGTACTAAAATTATTTTAAAGTTTGGCGCCGAGCGATTAGCGAGGCGCTAGAAAATTTTGAATTTTTAGCCTCTGAAAACCCCCAAATTTTACTATCTGGCTACCATTTGGGGGGGGGGCGGCCGCCCCCCCCCCCTCCTCCGCCCAACCACTATCCTTATTTTTCCTCCTGTCCGACCGTTTCGGGGGGGGCGGCCGCCCCCCCCCCGCCCCGCCCCTGGCTATGTCCCTGTTTTTGGCGTATATAATACCCCATACCCTCAAAATGGTGCCGTCGTGGCGGCTGCCTTTCATTTTTGCGGCTCAGGCGGCAGGGACGAATTAAGCGCCGCGGGGACAACACTTTTTTCAAATCATCTCCCCAGACGTGAGGGGGCCGGAATTGAAATCCAGACCGTTCCTCGGCACATTATTCGTGCCTCCCCATTAAAAGAATTCCTCCCCCTCCCAAAAATGAAAATGTATAAG
The DNA here is from genome assembly GCA_030248175.1 of Microlaimidae sp. YZB2_3. Lineage (NCBI taxonomy): Eukaryota > Metazoa > Nematoda > Chromadorea > Desmodorida > Microlaimidae > Microlaimidae sp. YZB2_3. The sequence goes on from JASAMX010012845.1 coordinate 10,549, forward strand.
TTGCAATAAGGTTTTATTTTAATCTTACACATCTCTAAAGCATTCAGAAGCCGGGGGGACGTTTTTTTACGCGGGCGAAGTTCAGACGAAGGCAGCGCGGAAAAATGGAATATTGGGAGGAGGGCCCCCCTCACCGTGGTGAAATTTGGGGGTTTCAGAGGCTAAAAAATTCAAAATTTTCTAGCGCCTCGCTAATCGCTCGGCGCAAGCTCTTAAAAAGATTTTTAGTACCCAATGGAACCCCGAAAAACCAAAAATTGTTCCGTTTCGCTTCGGCTCAGCGGTCACTTTTTATAGTATACATATACATATATCATCTCGTTATTTATGTTGCCTGATGCTAATGTTATTTTAAAGTTAGTACAATAATGTTTATAAGTAAGAAAGTACTACACAGAAAGCAAAACAAACAATCATATTGGTTGATTTATTTACCTCCCCCCTCCTAAATTTTCCTGCCGCCTATAGCGTTGGCTCGGATCTTTTTTCATATAGGTGCAGGTACCCTAAAAAACATGGAGCCGAGATGCTGCTCATGTGCTTTGGTTTACAATGTGGGTACACCCAAGGGGTCTGAAACTAACGTCTCTAAATTCCTTTTTGTAAAAAGGCTCTATCAATGTGTGCTTATGTAATTTTTAAGGAAGAAAACATTTTTTTACCGCTAAAAACATTAGATAATAGGTTATTAGGCCAAAAACCGCATTTAATATTATACAGGCTTTATCTACGTTTATCCCTGCTCTTAGCAATACGTAACTGAACGAAGTACTAACATA
>JASAMX010012846.1:0-49461 GCA_030248175.1 Microlaimidae sp. YZB2_3
GGGGGGGGGGGCTAAAATACGGGGGGGGGGGCAAGCAGGGGAAGAAAAAAAACAGAAATAGGCTAAAGACTGCAAAAAGTTTGTGATGATGGCGTCATCATAAGTCAAAAATGGCATCATAAGCATAGGTGTTTTTGGGGGGGACAGAGGGGTGCACCCATAGGTGGGCAGGGGGGGGGGGTTGGGGGGTTATACCCCCCAAAATTTTGGATTTTGCTGACACCCCCCCTTAAATTTGGGGTAGTCGGGGACACCCGCCCCCCAAATTCACCTCCCAAAGAAAAATTTTTAAGTGTTATAAAAGGACTAAAAAATTTTTCTGCGCTTCGCGCGGAGTGTTTATTACCTTATTTTCTCGTTTATTACCTTTTATTACCTTTAAATTCCCCCGCTACACGGGCAGTTTAAATTTCCCTGCTATGCGGGCAGTTTAAATTGGCAATTTATCTTAGTTTTTCAATTTCAAATCGATTATCCCATTCACTAGTTAAGGCATACATGTTTAATAAAACTACTATAAAACACTATTATCCTTTTTTTAACATTTTAAACACATGTTATAAATGTATAGTATAGCTAAAAAAAACCTTAAATTTTGTAATTACTATCATTTGGAATTAAAATTTCTAGTGTATTTTAGCGCCTCAAATTATAAATTTTCTCCTCCGGGGGCATTGTTACCCCCAAACCCCCCTGACTGAATTTTTAAGATCACAGAAAATTATGTAGAAATTAGGTAAAAAAACAAAAGTAAAAGGTATGTTCACGCGATCACCAGGAGACGATTTTTAAGCCATTTTTAGTATATATTTTAAAAAATTTTCACCTCTGGCGGCTGGGGGGACACCCCCAGACTCCCCGGCCGACGCTTCGCATCGGCTGGCGCCGCTACGCAGCGCAGGCGGCAGCGCTTCACGCCGCTTTGACAACACTTTTTCTCCCCTCCCCCAGACTGACGCCTTCGAAATGAAATCCTGACTGCTCCACTGCACATTTTTATTAAAAGAATTAAAAAAATAAAATTTATAAGTTGCAATAAGATCTTATTTTAATTTTACACAGTTTTAAAGCATTTATAAGCTTGTTTTACGTTTTTTTACGCGTTTTAAGCTCATTTTAAGGCAGTGCGGAAATATTGGGTACACCCCCCTCAAAATTTGGGTCTTACTGGACCCCCCCCCCTAAAATTTGACCCCCCCCCAAAAATCCGAGAGGCTGCCCACCTATGGGTGCACCCCCCCCCCTAGAGCCAAAATTTTGGACCCCCCCCTAGAAAAAATTCAGGGGCCCCCCCCCTCCCTCCCAAAGCTCGAGAGCGGTCCGGCCTGACCCCCCCCCCCTAGCGAGGCTGACCCTCCTCACCCCTCTCCCGACCAATTTGTAATTATATTTTTTTATTTACTGTCAAAAACACGGGTTTTTAGTTAAAAACAGTGTTTAAATACACTTTTTAGGCCTAAATAGGCTGTTTTAATACATAAAATTCAATATTAGTCCTAAAAACACTTAAATTATTGAGTTAAAAAAATTTTGCTAAAAAATTGGACCCCCCTGACCCCCCCTAAATTTGAAATCTCGCACCCGGGGTCGACCCCCCCCTAAAAAGCCAGGGGGGTCCAGACCCCCCTAAAAAATTTTGGCCTTCCACCCGGGGGTAGACCCTCCCTAGCGGACCTGACCAAAAACACCTATGGTCATAAGTTTAGAATACTTTTTCATTTTTTTGGGGGGGGCAAATCCTTCAATAAAGGGGGGGGGGCATTTTCCAGGACACCATATCACAGGGTCTGTTATGCACAGGTCTGTATATATATATATATAATTATGTGGTTTGTGGCAGGCTGCGTCAGAGGTGTCGGCCGCTTAAGGCACACTGATTCATCTCTCTTTGACAGCAGCACCTAAGTACATTACTATAAAAGGAGGAACTAGATATATATAAAACCAAACTTGTGGCAGGTTTTTTGTAGAGGGTTAGTAGAAGTTAAAAAATACTTGATGAGATACGGTAGGGATAAATATATTTTCTGAAGTTTATAATTGTAAGAAGTACAGATAAATTAGAGTCCCTAACAGTTGTTTATACATGGGTGGAATTACATGCGTTTAGGCTTGACGCATTTTTAGATACAGTTATATATATAGCCAAATATAAAATTTATTTATAAATAGTTCACCTGGGACGGCCATGTCAACCAGTTGCGGCTCAGCTACATCCGCCCAGCGAATCACTGGCTCAAGCTGTGGGTGGTTGGCCAGCTCTTCTGCGATTGCAGCTAAAAAGGTAACAAAACAAAAGAAAATAATTAAAAGTTTTCTTTAATAGACAAATGTTATTAAAGCAGTATATTCATACATGATTATGGACCAGCAAGTTAGATGGGGTGGCTACCAAGGGCATAGCCAGGGGGGTTATGGGCTAGGTTTTTTTTATGCCAAATCGACGCCACTGGCGCCTAGAATTACCCGCTGGCGCCTAAAATTTTGGGTCTAGGCGCCAGCCTGGCGCCTAGATTTTTGGCCATAAACTTAATCTTTTACCGTTTTTTTAGTCAACCAGACAAAAAAGAACACAAAATTTTTAAGGTTTCAAAAGACTAATTTTCAAAAAATTTTTTCTGCTTCCCTTTGTTCAGCGCGTATTGTTTTAGTTTATCTACAATTTAGACCTTTTTTATGATATATATAAATAATATATCATACATGTGCAGTGCCCCCACCCCCCCGGGGTTAAAATGGGGTAGGGGCAATTCCGAAACGGGGGGGAGCACCGGGGGGGGCAACTTTTTTGAAAATGGGGGGGGGGGGGCAATAAAACGTGTGGGGGCAAGCAGGGGGAAAGAAAAAAAAAGATAAAAAAAAGGAGAAGAAAAAAAGAGAAAAAGAGGGGAAAAGGGAAAAAAGGGACAAAAAAAGCGGAAATAAGGTAAAAATAGGTCTAAAATGGCTTAAAATACATTGAAATAGGCTAAAAACTGCAAAAAAATCGCGATGATGGCGTCATCATAGGTCAAAAATGGCGTCATATTTTTAGGGTACTTTTTTATTTTTGGGCGGGGGGGGGGGGCAATAAAATGGGGGGGGGCAAATCCTCCAATAAAACGGGGGGGGGCATTTTCAGACCGTGCACAGGTCTGATATATAATGTAAAGATTTAGGTAAAAGTTCTAACTGGTTACATTTTTTAATTAAAAAACCCATATAAAAGTAAAATTCTAAAAACACCTATTTGATGTTTGATATTTATCTGTTTTGATTAAAACCTGAAAATAACTTCTGAGAAAATCCTTTTTTGCTTGTAAGGATATTGCAAGAATTTTCAAAGTGTTAAAAAAGAATTTAATTTATCTTTAACACTAAAATGTTAAGCTTCAAGCTGTCTGTAATGAAGCTTCGCTTTGTAGAGCTACGGAGCAATCCAAGACCACGAGCAAATCACGGCCCACCTGTGGTTGTACTAATTGTGTGAATAATAAAAAAAGCTATGCTAAAGATTGTTTAGTAAAAATTTTTTTGTAAACTAAAATTTTTCAAAACTTAATAAAGGTAATTAAAAAAATTGTAAAAATGCAAATAAAATAATTAAAACATTTAAGCTTAAATAAGCTTGAAATCAAATATTTTAGGGAAGGAACTCCAAAGCTCCCTCCCCTATAAGTGGCCAGGGCTCCGAACATAGGTGGGCAGTCTCTCAGATTTTGAGGGGGAAGGTATAGGGGGGGGGTCAAATTTTAGGGGGGGTGTCCGGCAAGACCCAAATTTTAAGGGGGGTGTACCCAATATTTCCGCGCTGCCTTAAAATGAGCTTCAAACGCGTAAAAAAACGTAAAACAAGCTTATAAATGCTTTAAAACTGTGTAAGATTAAAACTAGTTCAAGTCTTGTCTTGTAACCGGCGGCCGTTAAGAATGGCTTTAAAACATTTAAAAGTGTTTTAATTTTCCCATTCGAACCGGCGGCCACATATGATAGTTTTATTTTTCTGAATCAGATAATAATCCACTTTTTTATTTCAGCATAAGTGAAAGCCTGAAATTAAAAGTAAGTTTCAGTCTAATACAGAATCAAAGTCTAAGTAGAAAGCCTAAGGCTTAAAACTAAATAAAAATAAGGTAAAGACATGAAATATTTACTGTTAAAAATTGATGGGGTATAGTACAAAAATGCCTTTAATTCTAACAACATGCATAAAATGTACATTTAATCTTTAATGCTAAAGATGAATTCTATCAGGGTGAAAATAACTAGGTTGTAAGTATCCACTCATTTTTCAAGAAAATATTACATGAGAGAAACATTTGACGCATAATAATAATTGGTTACATCATCTCTGAAAACTTTTTAAAATTATTTTTATTCTCAGGCATTTATTCTTTATTTCTTCTTGACCGTAAGCGGTTGGTTACACCATAAATTTCAGCCTGAAGGATTTTAACTTTAGTGTTTATATATACCGAGTGCAATAAATAATAGAAAAATTTATTTTTATATATTTGCAGTTTGATCATGTTTTGACATAGTTCATACATAAAACAATATACATACATGCGAAAATCGGAATACCCTTATACTTTGCAACTGACTTGAAAATATTCTAAAATTCTTTAAACCTTTAACAGTAAATTAAAGTGGGTAAAAAAAAGGTTACACTTGTTAAAAATTAAATTTTTTTAAATTTAAGGTTGCAATATCAGATTAAAAAAGGGCAGGCACAAGCAAGTCTTTTTGGGATTGGCTTTTATTTAGAATAATTTTGTTTTATTTAAAACACTAAAATATGTATGTAATTGATTATACAAAAAATCTAAGCATTGTGTTTTAGAAAAAAGTATAAGAAAATATGAGAATAATGTTTTAGCAGTGACTTATGCCAGATTTCGTTTACACACATCAGAAGTACTGATATTTCAGTAAACATAAATATAATTTTATACAATTTTTAATCAAACTTTTAGTAAAATGTTTTCAATGAATTTGAAACACAATTGGGTTAAAATCAGTGTTTTAGGTGCACTTTTTCCTCATTAAAAATTAGAATAATAAAGAACAGGGAGAATTATCCAATTTTAGGTATTCTTAATGAAATTAAAATAATTTAAAAAATTTTAGGAATCCTTGAAACTTAAATAATAAAAAAGTCAAAACACCTTAAATGTTTTTTTTTAGTTACATACAATTTTAAGTATACAAAAGTTTTGTTTTTTCATGTTATTTTAATTTTATTTTTTGATTAAAAAATATTATTTTTTTCTTTTTTATTAGGTAAATTTCATCAATTTGTAATGCTTAAATATTAAAAACGTGTTTTTGCAACTATAAATTTAATTAAATTTCTTTATTTTGTAGAGCCATCCTAATCCATTTGATTTTTTTGTTTTCACAATAAGTTTTTCTTTATGAGATGCTCTGGTGCTTGGTTTGTTGTTGTTTTGATAACTTTTCTTAATCTAAAATAGAAAAAGTACATGTTAAATTTATTAAACAATGAGCTGGAATAATACCTTTTTAAAATTTCATTTTAAAAAGCGGCATTAAAAATGGCTGTATATTTAAAAAAATAATATTATTGATTTTTCCCCAGGTGAAGCTTACGGCTCTTATTGTCAAAATATTATTTTTATATAATAAAAAAATAATGTAAATAATTTGGGACATCTATGGCACTTGAAATGTTGGCATATAAACGTCAAATATCAAATTGTTATGATTCATGCTATTTAGATGTGTTTTTTTTTTGAATTGTGACTCTGGGGGCGTTAATGGATGTTTTACTGTAAAAGCAAAGATTACGGTTATTATATCGACACATTATGGTCGCGACGCGTTAGACGTAGAATGGACCCCAGTTTGATAAGTGCAATTCATTTTCCAGGCCTAATGGAATACGCTGTCGCACGAATTTGAACTTTTAATTTTTCCAACAAACGTATGAGGAAAGGGAGAATGGGCTTTATTGGACTCGGAAGCACTCGGCCAGAATTTTGGAAACTATTGCCAATGCAAAAAGAACTAAAGAAAAATACGACTTAGTAAACTTGCTTGTTAAATAAAAAAGAAGGTCTGGTTCTGATATACGAAAAATAAATTTATGATTCAGTGCGGCTAAAATTGTAAATTTTATCCACTCATATGGGCACCTCGTAGATTATCAGTAACATAACTATAACAGTATAACCGAAAATATTTAATATAACGAAAAATGTCCAACTCCTATATAAAAAAGTACGGAAACGTAGGCCATTATAATGAGCCTCTCCATTTAAATGACACTCTCCACTATAATGGCATAGTAGCCATTTTAATTCGGCGAGTTAAAATGGAGAGGAAGCTATTATAATAGCCATGACTTAATTTCACTTCATATATACTCACAAGTGTAATACTGTCCGGGCCGCATGAGTTTTACCGTGTTGGACAGAATTAAACCAACACGCGGAAACTCGTGCGGCCCGGACAGTATTACACTTGTGAGTATATATGAAGTGAAATTAAGTCAATAAATGGCTATTATAATAGCTTCCTCTCCATTTTAACTCGCCGAATTAAAATGGCTACTATGCCATTATAGTGGAGAGTGTCATTTAAATGGAGAGACTCATTATAATGGCCTACGTTTCCGCACTTTTTTATATAGGCACCTTGCACTGAAACGCAGTTTATACATGAAGTATGCAATATACATAGTTGTCACCATAATGGATATTTACCGTACTCCTACTTATCTTTTCGTAGTATGCAGATCAACCGATAGAAATTTCGCGCGCTTTCTATCGCCTCATCTGCATACTACGAAAGAGAAGTAGGAGATACTGTAATTTCGCGCGCTTTCTATCGGTTGATCTGCATACTACGAAAAGATAAGTGGGAGATACGGTAATTATCCATTATGGTGACACTTATGTATATTGCATACTTCATGTATAAACTGCGTTTCAGTGCAAGGTGCCTATAGGAGTTGCACATTTTTCGTTATATTATATATTTTTGGTATAACTAGCAAGCACTCAACATTATATTTCGCAAGCTTTATACGTAAATAATGATATTGAAAAAAGAAGCAGTTTAGCTACGAAATGAATGGTCTTTAGCGAGATAAAATCACTTCAATTTTTTTATTCAGTGCAGTGATTTGTCTAAGTAATCTTCATATACATGCTGAAAAAACCCTCTGTAGAAATAAGAATAACAATAAACCCCGATGAGAAAATTAAAAAAAAGTTTTCAGGGTTATGTAACCAATTACTCCCCCCCCTTATTTAATCACGCACCGCTCCCTCAAATTAGCTAGATCGTCATCGTTTTTATCTCAACCAAGCTTATTATCACCAGTTTACAAACCACACCCATTAGCTGCTATTGGAGTCATGTGCAATTATAAGGTAAAACAATCGTATATTTAAAAACTGCCCAACAAAGTGCAAAGTTTTACTAAAACGACACACCAACTGTAATTAAAGTGACGTAGTCTTCAATTTATATAAAATTGTATATTCTAAAACTCTGACAAGCTTTACAAATGCGATCTAGGCGTTAGAGTCACGTCAGACTTGCAGATCTAAAAAAATAGATTATTTCTAAAACTCTGTCTGCTTTTTCTGCAACACTCTCACTACGGAGTAACGAATCTTTTTTCATAATATTTTTATCTCAAAGCGGGAAAGGAGAGTCAGTTCTTGATCAAATTCATTTTGGCCATTTCCGCTCTGATCCATCCGTTGAGCGGAAGTACATTGGTGTACACGCCCGGTCTCCGTTTCCGTCCACAACCGACGCCCCAACTCACCAACCCGTGGACTTCCCACGTCGTTCGCCCCAAGGAACGGCACACGAGGGGACCACCGGAATCACCCTGAAATATTATTTTATTCATTAAAGTATTTTATTCTAAAAGTTGAAATCATAAATATTAAATAGGCGGTCATATCAAAATATTCAGAGCCGGCTCACCCCCGCTCTAAAAAAAGTGCAAATCTGTTTTCTTGTACAAAAATCAGAATGGGTTAAATAGGTATAACTTGGAAAAAATGTTTTGTACCCGTTTGGAGCTGTGTGAGATGAATATAATCTTTAGATAGATAGGTTTTACTCTCCAATAATTCAAAATAATGCGCAGGTGACTAAAATTGCCTCCTTTTATTATGTTTCCCAGCGATACTTGGTTGGGAAATTAATTTTCCCTTTGCAATATATTCTTTGTAGAAAAACGGAGTAACCGCACTTGACAAGAATCCTTTCCACCCTCTTCCCATCCGGCGCAAAACATGGAGAAGTGGATGCGGCCTCGGTAGTGGGATTTGCTGTTGCACTTGATTCTGGAGTACATCGGGACCACTACTTGGTTAAGCGTGGCAGACCGAGTACCGCCCTCCTGCATAGTTCCCCATCCAACAACCACGCAAGGCTCACCGGTAGGGGGAACAAACGTCGGCAAGCAGACTAGATCTACCCTAAACAATACATAGGTTAATATTATTTTTTTAATTATTATCGATTTCTACTTTCAGACATTATCCAGATCCTAATCTGGCTAATATCTAAAAATACTAAATCGTAATATTTTATTTTTATTTTTTAAGTTCTTGAAAAAATGCAATTAAAGTTATTGATTTTATAACGAATTTTATGTTTTCTAGTGTTACAACGAACCACAATTTTTTGTGTTAGATAGATCCATAATAATTCCAGGCAAACCGCCTAGAGTATAGCGTGGACCAAAAATGTAAACTTGAGAATAACTTGATAAAATATATTTTAATAATAAAAGTATATAACAATATTTTATTATTTAGCAATTAATAAATAAAGCCACCACTATAGAACTTCCGTATACCGTTTTATCGGCGACATACATGATATGATTTATTCATTTCAGTATATACATGCTTTTTGTACGTACATTAGTTTTTTTCGTTTTTTTGTCCTATTCGTGTTAATGAAAGTTAGGTTACCTGTCGGATATATTAGCTGGCTTGTCTAGTCTGAGCACGGCGATATCATAGGCTTTTGCAAATCCTAACACTTTTCCAAAAAGAGGATGCACCGTGAAATGTGTGACCTTGAATCGCTGTCCTACATAAATTGAGTGCGCACCAAGTATTACATCATATATGGACGATATTCTGCTACAAAATACTACAGGTTTTCAAATAATGAATCTATTAACCAGTTGGCTAACTGAAACAACTGATGCCTCAACACAGTAAAAAGTTTGCTGCATTTATCGAGCAAATTTGATCTTCACTAACTTTTAAATCAAGTTTTCGGTAGCCGCACTTATAAAGAACGATTAACCAAGGATTAACCACGGAATGTGGATTGGCTTTTGCATTGGCTCACATAATAAAATTTAAATTGATAAAAGACTCAATTCTTCTAGATAATGATTAATAATTTACAATAAACTTAAAACATAATCAAACAAACAGAGGAATTAATTGTTTATCAACTTAAATTAATAATGTGAACCAATGCAAAATCTAAAGAAAATTTTTTTGTGTAATTTTATTATTTTTATTTCGAAATTAAAAACTAAGAATATGTGTATTTAACTTTTTTTCAAATATTCTTAAAATTTGGCAATTATTTAAATAAAAATACTTTATTTAAAATATTATGTATACTTTTCAAGTCATAAAACATGACAAAAAGTCCAAAAAATGCGTTTAAAGTCAGTTTTTATTAGCTTTTTAATCCGATTCTCTCCTTGTCCATGAAAAAAAACTTCCATACTTAATCTTTGATTAACCCTTGGTTAATCGCGCTTTATGTGTGCGGCTACTGACAAACATATTATTTTACTGGAAACTTTAATTAGAAATTGCTTGGCCAATGCCGCAGTCTTGCATTATGTTTCAATCAATCGTAATGTTAGGTTAACCCGCAGGTTAAATTAAAAATTGATATGGAAATATTATAATGCTATAATTAAAGAACATCTTGACTTGAAGCGAAGTCCAAAATAGTATTTGCTAAATAATAAAATACAATATGAGTTTGTATAAAACCAATGCACACCTCAGCAACAAAAAGTACTCAATATACCTTATTTGAATATTTTTTGTCTTAATTAATATATTTCTATATTTGTGTATTCTATTAGCGTATCTGCATCAGATCAAGTACAAATGTTTTAAGAATAGAATAGAGTTGCAAAATTTTTTCTGAATCCACCAAAAATTTATTAAATAAAAATTAAGAAGACATTTAACTACATAACAGATTTCTCAAACAAAAATTAGAGCCCCATCGGAGCGCACCTTTAATAAAGACTGCCCTGATTAGGGCGCATGGTAGTCTTAACTTGGGTGCGCACCACTTAGTCCATGCCCCCATTAAAATCATTACAGGCACCAAGTAGTCCACAAATGTTAAAAACATAGAAACTAAGAAAAATCGCTGTAGCGCGTATGCATCATTTAGCGCACTAAATATTTCACAACAATAAATATTTACCTAAATCGTCTTTACTATAGACTAGTTCTGAATAAGCGTCTTTTATTGTACGAGAGAGGGTACAAAAAGAAAAAAATAAAATTTTAAAAAATCGTAGTTTTCTTAGTTTTTTTTAGTTTAAACCTATGCCTAATTAAAATTGCTACACAAGGATATTTTCACAATGTTAAAGTGCTTTAATATATCAGTTTGTGCTAAATAAGTTTTGGTTTTTTGATTAAACATCACAATAGTTAGAAAGCATCACTAAAATAGTATTTTCGTAAACATTGATTATGAATTAGCAAAAATAAAGTTGAAATTGGTGATTTGAAGCTAATTTCAAACCTACATAGGGGTGTTTTAATGTTTTGATTGTAAAAATATTCATTAAAAAAATAATTTTAAAAACTCCATTCCAAACTTTTAAATAAAGCGTTTTCTGTAATTAAAACATTAAAAACGTGGGAACCAAGCGCGCCAACAGCGAAGCGGCAAAAAACTAAAAATCATCAAAAAATATTTAGCTTTTGTAATATTAAGAAATATTTAAGAAATTTTGAAGAAAAGAAGTCGAGATATTAAACCAATAAATATTTGAAATATTTCAAACCGTAAAATATACTAGTCGCTCGCTGTTTCTCAATTTCCTCCCTACATATGATTGTCGCCAGCTGTATTGTACCCTCTTCGCACACTAAAAAGCCCTTATTCTGAACTAGTCAATAACACAATAAGTTAGAATCGTCATAAAATACTCATCACTATTGCTTATTTACATTTCAACAAACAAATAATATTTATAAAAGTCAGAGTCACGTAAATATAATACTGATTGTGTTTGTGTTGTGACTCATTGCATTGTAGAAAATGTTATATATTTTTGCTTGTATTAAAATATTACACTTACTAAAAAGCCACGCAGTGAGCGGCGGTAAGGACGTAGCGGGGATGGACGAGGGCGCCGCCGCAGATGTGGCGGCCGTGGCGGAGGATCTGGGCCGTCCAGGGCCAGCTGTAGGGGACAGCCGTCCGTCCGTTTACGATCCGATCTGTCCTGTCCGACGGGACCCGAGCCAAAGGGGCCGCCGGGTTGATTTTCGGCACACCGCAATTCTGCGACACGGCGTCTAAAATTTCTAAATATTTCGAATTTCTCTCCCAAAGCTGGAATATGAGGCTTGAATTAAAATCAAGGAAGTTTATTTTAGTCAGATTCGAATATGTGTCTATAATTCCGTTTTCCTGCGATGCCAATGGTTTACACGTATGTACATTTTTTGTTTTTTACATCTCTTTAAAATGTCATTTTTCGATATTAAAAGTGTGCTCCACGTCTTTAATGTTAAAGGAGGATCCACTCGAACCTTTGCTAGCTGTTCTGGAAATTCAGAATTTTCATTAATATTTTGTACTTTCAAAGAATTTCTTGAAATAGGAAGGAAGTAGAAACAAAACTATATAATTTTGTAAAATTTCACTTAAATGGTTTTTACAGTTTGTTTTTTTTTTGTGTGTAAGTGTTTATTTTTTTCATCAGTAGATATTTTTGATGTAAGCAGTCCTGCAGCTTAAAATTTTAAAATTAAGAATCCAGATGTAAAAAACTTTTATGAATAAATTTTCTCTTGTTAGGTCGGAGAAATTTGAGTAACTTCTTACTGAATTAACCAATATATATATAAAGAATTTTTGATTACTTAGTATTGTCGAGCCTTTTAATTTAAAATTTTTACTTTTAAAAAATTCGTAGTTTAGAAACACGAAGGTAATTCGCAATTACATAACACCATAAGATTTCGCAGGATTTCTATTATAACCGAAACTTAACGGAGTCAAATTTTTAAAACAGATAGTTTCAAATAAGATCAGTTTATCATCAAGTAGAAAAAATATTAGTAATCTTATATTTTGATACTTATATTCACTTTTTTTATTTCTTTTTTTTTCATTGTCATGCATATTCTTTTTGAGAGCCTTGGGTACAATATTGAATTATCGTCATGATAATAAATGAAAAACCGGATAATTTAGCACACTACAATCAAAGCCAATTTAAAATAATGAAGTCTGTGCACAATATCTTAAGCACAAGCTTACCTTTCAAAATATCATAAACTGAATCTCCTTTCAGTTAAATCAGAAAAGGCTTCGGAGCTGGGAAGCTCGAAACTTTGGAAGTAAATCAAAGCATATTGGGTAGTGCATTTAATTTCGGCACTTTTTTGTTTTTCCGATGTAACTTTTTACTGTATGGCCCGATTTTCATGTTTGATAACTCATTTTGAAGCTTCTACGTTACTGCGTTGCGTCACAAAAGTTTCATTGTACGAAAATTGTTTTTTTACTTAATTAAATCAGTTTTTAAAAAAATGGAAAATTGCCGAAATTAAATGTGTGCATTTAATTTCGGCACTTTACAAACAATCGATTGTTTTTCAGTCAAAAAATCATCATTTTCATCATCATCATCATCATCATCATTATCTCCTGACACTTTTCTTTAATTTAAGCTTCTACTTGTTGTTTAGCGTGTAACTGGCAAAAAGTTACAGCTAAAAAGTCAAATGGTATCAAAATGAGCAAAATTTGGGAAAAAAGTGCATTTAATTTCGGCACTTTTTTAAAAAACCGCCTTAATCGAGTTTAAGTGCAGTGCTATGACCCCTACATATTTCAACGTTATTTTTTAACTCTTTACAACTACAATTTAACACCCGACCACTTAATTCAACCCGTTTTTACCTACAGCAATATGTGTGCCGAAATTACACTATTTTATTTTATAACGATTGCTCACCACAGACGCAACGTAGAACCACGGGGACTAAAAATTCGGAAAATAGACTAAATTTTACCAGGACAGTTTAATTTTTAAACCAATTTATTGCATAATCATGAAATGCCCATGTTCTAAAAACGAGTAACAATTTTATTTTTTATAAATCACACAATTTCACATGAAAATATCATAACATAACAAATAAAAAGCTCACGACAGTCATCTACATATAATTAGCTCTCATTTGAACTATCAAACGTCGTATTCCGTCCAGGATTACCAAAGATATAGTCCAAAATCAAAAATGCCCAATTTGGAAAAGTGCCGAAATTAAATGCACTACCCTAAATACGTTACTTTAGTCGAATTTTGACAAAAACTGAACAAGCTTTAGTTTACAAAGAATTTTTAGTTATAATTATGTGACCTTACATTTTTTAGTAAAACAGCGAATTAAAAATATAGAAATGCGGACTCCCGCTGTGTTCCGATCTAACTATACTGATTTTTGTTGGAGCTCCAGAACTCCGTCGTATTTTGGTTTGACTAATTTTCCAAATAATTTTAAAGTAATGACAAAAAAACACTTAAAAAGTTTTTAAAAAACCGGTAAAATAATTTAAACCACATTTTGAGGTTAGATGAGCGTTAGATTATTGCTTATTTAAGGGACGAAGCTCCGAAATTCGGAGAGTCCGCTTTAAGTTACAGAAGTTTTCGGAGCATGATATTTGGTGGTAGGGTAACTGACTTAATTTCGGCCACGCCTTAATTTCGGCCACCAATTTAGGGTGTTAGAAAATCGGCTTATTTTTAAAACACAAAAGAACTAGCACAAAAGTAACTGGATGAATGTTGAATAAAGTGTTTTTGCAAAAGCTTTTTATTTGTGTTATTCTGCATTATCAACATTTTCATACAAAAAGTGATTTTTTTGTGATTTTCTGGATTTTTGCTTTGTGTTTAAACTGCATCAAATTTAGAACGAAGCACTTTATAACTTTAAAATAACTTCTATTTAAAGCTCAAAATTGTAAATTTTCATGTTTTGATATTTTCTTTAAAATCACTTTGCAATGCGTTTAACTAACTGCGCATTTTAGGATTCCGTTAATTTCGGCCACCTTAAAATTCACGTGAAAGAACCTGTTTAACACTATTTGCACCATCATATGTACGGGTGGGGTTTCATAACACATAATTTACCATGTTGTATTAAATTATGAATAGACCGGAAGGAATTTCTTAAAAATAATATAGAAACACAATAAAAAAGTCAGGTTATTTTCTTGGCGGAGGGATGCAGTCATATACTGAATATAGTAAAAATCAATGTCAATGGAGTTTCCCCCACCCAAGTACCCAACCCACCAGTTACCACGATATAGAGTACCAATATTTCAAAAAGTTGTGAAAGTAAATTAAAACACGGTAAAAATGTCAGGTTATTTCCTTTGGCGGAGGGATGCATTCATAAGAATTTCGTAGTAAACATCTGTGCGGGCTGGAGTAATCCAACTTCCAATTAACTAGGTTTGAACTATCAAAAACCGGTAGATGAATTTCTCAAAGATTATTGAAATGCAGTAAAAAAAACTCAGGTTATTTTCTTGGCGGAGGAATGCAGTCAGATATTAAACATCAAAGATAGGCAAGGGTTGGTGTGGAATTATACCACTCCTTAACTTTTTTAACGTTTTGTTTATCCTTAAAGTTGATGATTTTGGGTTATGTAATCTTTTCTTTGTGTTTTAGGTTTTTGTTTTTGTTTTTTTAAAACCTAAAAGGTGGCCGAAATTAAGGCGGATTTTGTTTTTTTGTAATTTTTAGGTTAAAAATATAAAAAAACTTAATAGAGCGGAATAAAATTTTTACCAGGCTTTCTTTAAAGTTGGCTGGCTGTAACAAAAGCCATTTGATGTTGAAATATTTTTTCACACCAAAAAAATTCAACAAAAAACACGTGTTATTAAAACTTGTGTTTTTTAAGGTTTTTACATAATTATTTAAAGTCTTGCTAATAGCTATAAAAGTTTGCAAACCGGAAAAAATTAAGTTATACCATGTATGTACCAAGAACAATACCTAAGGATAAATTTTCAACTTTTTAAAATATTTATCGTTCGTTTTAGCAATAGTTATAGCCAGTTTTTTCTAGGTGGCCGAAGTTAATGGCACACGCCTTAACTTCGGCCACTATAAAAACAAAGTTTAAACCTCCACTATTTTTTAAGTGTCACAGAAATTTTTAAATTTTGCACTGGAATAACAAAAATAGCTGTCGTTTGATTTTTAGACCGAATCCTGGCTCAATTAGAAGTGCTAGGAAAAACTTATTCAAAAAAAATAAAAAAAAGGTGGCCGAAATTAAGTCAGACAAACACGCGCCAGGCCACCAAAAAAAAAAAAAAAAAAAAAAAAAGAAAACCCATATAAACAACAAAAACAATACAAAATAAAAGTAACAGCCTGTTACCCCCCACCCCCCCCCAAGTAAAAAAAGTTTCAACTAAAGTTTGACAGTTTCATAAACAAATAACAAGTATTACTAATATAAACACACAAAAAATTAAAAAAAAAAAAAAAAAAAAAAAAAAAATAAAAAAAAAAACAACAAAAATTAACGAATAAAAACTAAAAAAATTTTTAAATCGCTTTTGAACAGCGCTAAATTTCTAATAGTTAGAGATTATAGACTTTAAATTAATTTTTAAACATAAATACATAAACAAATTTGAAGTATCACTAAGATAAGAAGTCATTAAATAGTTATTTGGAAGAGACAATTATTTAAAAAAGTAAAAAAAAAACATTTTAAACTCTTAATATTCGAAATATTTCTAAATATTGGTTTTGTTTTACTAATTATTTCGAATTTTAATATTTACATAAATTGTACAATTTGATTGCGATTTTAGTATTTTATTTTTGAAAAGTGTAAAATAAGTATAAAAAAATATATTGTGAGAACAAATACGTAGGTATATTTCTAACAAAAAAATATAACAAAACAGTAAAACGTCATTGTTCAAAATTTTAATATCTATAACTAAGTGAATGCAAATCATTTTTATTGTTTTTATTTTTTGCTTACTATTAGGCTTTTGGGTTTATTATTTTATAGATTTTTTAAAAATTTTCACAAAAAAAATTCCATTTTGTATTTCAACTTGAATGCGCATATATTATAAACATAATCATATTATATTATGATGATAGTGATCTCAAAATCGCGTTCTATCAAATTAAATCTACATTAAATAAATACTAATCCAGCTTTAAAATTACCTGAAGTTAAATCCCGAAGCTTCAAGCACAAATCATTTACGTTACATCTTAAACGACCCGTTTTCTCTCGGAATAATGTCATTATTAAAGATCCCAGTGGTGCTTTTCGCTGAGATTTCAGGCTGACAATATTAAGCCGTATTTGGTTTAATTTCAACCAGTAGCCATGTCCGTAGCACATTTATCAGAAGATAATAAGTTTCGTATATAAGATATCCCACTCGGGTGACAAATTCCTCGTCTTTTAATTTCAACCGCCGGACTGGTCATTTCGTCGTTTACTACGGCAAATCTAGCCACAATTCGTATAAAATATATGTGACTGTGACTCATTTTACACTTAAAACGGGGCTCCCAAAATTTAGAATGAGTCACAGTCACGTGTACTTTATAATGACTGTGGCCCATTTTGTTATACTAACGACGATTTATCCGTCTATATTAACACCTCAGGAAACCCCGGCTGAAGGATGCCTTTGAGACGAGGCGTTTTAGGTTAATCTTCCGTAATACCCACCAGGAGAACACAACCACACATATTGATAGAGCGCGTTTCGCAATGCGTTTGGCAATTTTTTTAAGAAAATTTATTCTTTATTCTAAAATAATAATAAATAAAATAATTAATGTTTTTAAAACATAATGTTAAGTTTTAAAAAATAATACTAAGTAACGAAAAGTGGAGTCATATATGGAGAAGCACAAACGTTAGTTTGATGTACATAAAAGTCTAAAGAAGATTTAAAAATAATTCGTATATGACGTTGGTTAACGGAAGAAACACGATCGTGATACACGAACATAACATAAACATGAAACATTTTTTTTTAAAAAAAGCTGGCTGTGCATATTTTTTCTTCTTCATTTTTTCCGGTCTTATACAAATTTTTTAAAATTCTTCTCAACACCTTTGTGTACATTGAATTTACTGTCGTGATTCTCCATATATGTGAAAAGATTTATCTTTTAAAAGTTTTGAACTTTTTTAAAGTTAAATAAGCAGCTTTTAAATTATATCGGTTTGAAAAACAAAAAAAACTCTAAAAAAGTACGATTATCATATCAATTTAAATCTTTCTGAATATTACTATACGTCGTCGTTACTCTGACACAATGAGCCAGGGATACTCGAACTGTGTACTCTTTTTTTATTTTTAATACACAACTAATATAAACAAAACGAGTCAGAGTCACGTTGATTTTATAGTGATTGTGACTCTTTGTGTCAGAGTAACGGCGACGTCTAAGACGCGGTATGTAAATTGCGTCTTGCCCGTTTCTAGACCTTCAGTTACTTTAAGTAAAAAGCAGCGAAGTTTAACATTAAGCAGACTTGCGCGTAGTCAATACGTACTTTTCGCCTGAATAAAAGAAAGGGTTAAAAAATCAACTAGTAATTAGTAGTGAGTAAAAACTGCATCAATGTTAGTTATATTTTCGAAAACAAAACAAGACAGCGAAAATCTTAAAGTCGAGTTGTAAATCAGTTAACTTTCCGAAAAATATGTATAAATAGGACATTTTTTGGTAAAAGCTATGGAGACAATATTTGGTTGGTGGTATTTTTTGTGTGAGTGATTTTTAAAACTTACAAATCGCTTTCACAAACTTTGAAAGACCTAAAAACAGCTATTTGAGCCGTTTTCAGATTAAAATATTTATTTTTAATAAGAAATTAATATTTTATTATACTGCACTAAAAAAGAAAAAGAAATAAATCCTTACGAAACATAAAAGCGTGTTTATATCGCGATTGTGAAAAATTACTATAAATGTGCATTAAGCTTTTCAAGAGTAAGAGCGGCAGACTGAAAAGTGACAACCCATTTCGCGTGCGTTTACACCATTACATTCTCACTTGTTGCTGTGGTCTAAACACCTTGTCAAAAAACTAAAATTTTGTACTTTTTTCTTTGAAGAATTGTACGAAGTTATGTTATAAAATAAGCGTTATTGGTAAATATTTTTTATTAACAAATTACGGTTTCCAAGAAAAAAAACTAACAGCACATATGCCAGAATGCCTAAAAGTAGAGAATGTTCGACTGTGTGTTAAACAGTTGCTCAAATTATGGGTAGATTATTCTACCGTGTAGATATTTATCCTGTAAAAAATCTACTAAGACCTGTGCAAGAGCGTAGCCAGGGGGGTTATGGGGGTAGTAACCACCCCCCCTTTTGGGCTGGCGGAGGTAAAAATTTGGGGGTTCTAAGAGAACAATTTTAAAAATTTTTCTCGCGCTTCGCTCCGCTTAGCGCTCGACATTTATGTACATTTTTGCAACTTTTAAGTGATGTTTCTAAAAAATTTCAAAGACAATTTTTTTAAAATTTTTTCGTGCTGTCGCGCGATTTTTAATGTTATATCTTTTTAAACCAATAATTTTT
The DNA here is from genome assembly GCA_030248175.1 of Microlaimidae sp. YZB2_3. NCBI lineage: Eukaryota > Metazoa > Nematoda > Chromadorea > Desmodorida > Microlaimidae > Microlaimidae sp. YZB2_3. Next base: position 18,890 of record JASAMX010012846.1, read on the forward strand.
CGAGTTTAACTTGAAAAAACAATGCAAATAAAACAAAAAGAATCACTTAGCGCAAAGCGCAAAAATTTTTACCCTTTTTAATATCTTTTTTATGGTATTTTAAAAATCTGGAGTACAACCCTCTACAACCTCCCACTTTTGAAAAATTTGTATGGAATACAACCCCCCTTTCCGAAATCCTGGCTACGCCCCTGGACCTGTGGAATAAAATACATACAATTTGTGAAATAATCTGCATGATAGTTTTTCTACGTAAGGCTGTGGATTATTCACATGATAACCGCGATTTTGCAAACAAAAAAAGCAGCAAACGTAAAACCTTTATTGATGGTTTTTTCACATTTTATTGTCAGATATTCAACGTTTTTTGTTGAATCCAACGTATAAATTATTTTACATGTTAAAACATCAAATATTTCAAGTAATTTAAATTATTCGAAAGTAAGTATGTAGAAAAATTTGCCGTATGCATTTTTCGTTTACAATTTTTTATTTACTTTGAAAACTTCAAACTGCAAAAACACTGAGCGTAAAATACTCAAATGAAGTTTTTTTTCATGTAATATTGTAAAATATTCCAGATTTTTTGTTGCATCGGGCGTATAAATGATTTGATATGTTAAAACGTGGAATATTTTGACTAATTTAAATTATTTGACAGTGTAGTATGTTAAAAACTTCATCTAGGAGTTTTGCGTTCACAAATTTTTATTTCCTTATGATAAAAAATCTACACTGTGGAAAAACCTACCTACAATTTGAACAACTGTTTAACACACAGTCGAACATTCTCCACTCTTATGCATGCTTGACATATCTACTAACAAATCCTTCCATTAAACACAAGATATTAAACATTCTGATGATAATATTAATTTATACCGATTTATATTAATTATAAACTAATCAGCTAGACGACTAAGTATTGATCATTTGCACCCTTTGCAAATTCTAATTCAAAACAAAAAAAATGGACAAAAATTGCCACGGCAACGGCCGCCCGCCATCGCCATTGGACTTGTAACAAAAAATGACTTTGACACATTTTTTCCTGAATAAAATTTGTTTTAAAGTATTTTGATTATGAATATAATGTTAGAACTGTCGGCTTGCTTATAATCAATATCTATTCATTGAGGCATTAAAACAATATCACAGATATTAATATATAAAACTTATTTTATATTTTTATACAAAAACCGGTAAAATTCTTACAAATAATATGAAGAATATGATAAATAATATGAATTAAAAAAAAGTTTTTTCTAACTAAAAAATTCGGCGGTTTTTTATGAAACAAAATCAACTCGGGAAAATTATAAAACAACGTTTTGTAATTAATAGTAATTTTAACACAATAAGCACCCTCATTTATATAACTCACAGTGAAGCCATGAAGCAATCTCCAAAATATGATATGCAGATCCAAAAATGGAAAAATTTATTCGTGGAAGTATTTGTTATTTTTGTTGATTAGGGCTTAATTTATATTGATTCCCGTATACTAAAAGAAATGGGCTTAAAGAACCGTACGTCTGACCGCGACCGAGAATAAAAAAATGCGCAAATTTTAACCCGTTACATATATTTTATACGCATCAAAACCTTTGGTGCGGATAAAAAGACAGTCTATTTTCTTTTTATATTTCAGTTTTGAATACGTTTTTGTTCAATTAAAATAAGCGATAGAATGAAAGAGCTACCTTTTTCGGTTTGTGATAAATTAAACTAAGATCAAATAAATTGAGAATTGTAACTAGATCGTTGAATTGAATGAATACACTAAAGAACACAAAAAAACGCAGTCAAAAACAAGTATCTGAGTTTCTTTCCACCCAAGTTAAAAGCAAATAGCGGTTAAAATCAAATGCGCTATAGATACTAGAAAATTTTTTGCATAAGACGAATTATGCAAAATACCGTATTCAAAATCCCTACGTATTATGCAAAATACCATATTTTAACCCCTTCTAGAATTGAGTAAAACAAATCTCCGGCTGAAATTGCTGGAGCGGCTCCTGGCCCGAGCGTTGAGTTCCCGGAAACGACTACTGAAGTCGCCGACCGCTGATTGGTCAGTAATTCTAGCGCTTGTCGTTGATTGGTCGCTGGAGAATCGGGTTCTCGCCGTTGATTGGTCGCTGGAGGGTCGTCGGTTGTAAGGGTGTTTTCGCCTGTTGAGAGCTCTAAATCGGCTGCTAAAATCTGATCCAACGGGTGATGGCCGCGACGATCCGGTCCTGCGACTGTTCAGTGCTCGGAATCTGCGGCTGAACTCCTCGGCGAGACTTCGACGGTCGTTCAGATTCTGTAAATTGAACGAAATAAAAAAATTTTAAGATATTGTGTCGCAGTGGCGGAACTTCTTATTACGTCTTGATTATTGATCCTATTATCCTGTTTTATTATTAGTATTATTATTATTATTATTATTATTATTGTTATTATCCCTTTATATCTTATCCTGATCTTATTATCCCTGGATCTATAGGCAAAGAAAATCTATCTGGCCTAGATAATTGCAATATTGAATCGACTAACAAAACTATTAAAAATTTTTTACTCAATTTGGAACCCAAATGCGAATTTTTTAAGGGCTAAAGTTGGTTATTTTTTGTATATTTTGTAAAAAGGTGGAATTAAAAAAATTCTGCGTTCTTATTTGTTTTTTTAAAAAAACCTAAAAACCGTACAACTTTAATTGGTCCCCTTATGTCTGCATATTGTCGCAATTTTCAATTTGCATATTATCAATTTGCATATTGTCGCAATTTTCAATTTGCATATTGTCAATTTGCATATTGTCGCAATTTTCAATTTGCATATTGCCGCAATTTTCGACGTCAGCCAGATATAATTCAACCCACCAGATCCGGACTGAGACACGCTACTCTGTCATAATATTGTTTGTTAATACTGTTATTTGTAGTATTTGATCGCCAATTAGTGCTGAATAACATTTGGCTTGCGTATTGTGCTTTATGCGAAATAAATAAACTTTAAAAATTTTAAATAATATTGGTAAAGGAATTTAATATTGATAAAAGAGAATAAAAGTTGAAACAAAAAAATTGTTATTAAAAATGGTCATATTTACAAAACATTCGACAATATTGTGTAAATTATGATCAAAGCAAATTTTGCTTTAAAAAATTGATTTTCTGTCGAGAAAAAAAAGTACTCAGTTTCTCCTAATGTCACACGCAGTATTTAACTTTACTTAAGCTTAACTTAACCTTAATTTTTGTTTATTTAACAAATTATTTCATCTGCATTTTCCATGTTTTACATAATGGTTCAAATTAACTTTGCTGTTTTTACAAAATACCTTTATGATAACTTCTCTGGTTTTTAAAAGTACTTTCTCCTAATTTTTTGGTTTTACAAAATGCTTGACCTAAACTTTTTTAGCTTATGAAATTCTTCAACTTTTATTTTTATTATTTATAATATATAATTAATAATTATTGGAAAATTTCACAATAAGGTTCATTTTAATATTTTTAGTCTAAAAAAGGACATTGTTTATTACTGTTACAAAATAAGACACCCTAGGTTTTTTTGGTTTTACAAACACTGCTGGAATTTAGTTTTTTTTACAGAATATTTCAGTTTAATTTTTTGGTTTTACAAAATGGTTCTATCTTACATTTTCTGTTTTTACAAAATACTTTTATGATACCTTTTTTGGTTTTTATAAGTACTTCCTTATTATTTCTTATAAAATGCTTTATACAATTCTGAAATTTAGTTTGATTTCTTAATTTATAAAATTCTTTTTATTGTTTTCTAAAATACTTTATTCTGAATCTTTTGATTTTACAAGCTACTTTAATTCGTTTTTCTAGTTTTACAATACTTAATCTTAGTTTTTCTTTTTTTTACATAATACTTCGCCTCAAATCGTCTGATTATATAAAATACTACACCTTGAATCTTCTGCTGAACTCTTCTGCTGAGCTTATGGTTTTGCTCGTGACACCGGTTTCCGTCGATTCTTCCACTTGCTCCTCATCGTCTGTTGGAAAATCGACGTCCCCCGTGTTGATTCGGTGACTTTCTCCAACCCCACCCTTGAAAAACTCGTTTACAACGTCATCGGTGTTCAGCGATTGGTCGACGAAATTAGCGCTGTCCAGCGATTGGTCAATGGAATCCACGGTATCGGGTGATGAGTTGCTGGAAACCGCATTATTTTCCGGTGATTGGTCAACAGAATCCACTGCATCTGGTGATTTGTCGACAGAATCCACTGTATCTGGTGATTGGTTAACAGAATCTTCATTGTCGTCCGGTGATTGATCGCCGGAATCCATGTAGTCCGGTGAATGGTCGCCAGAATCAACAACCTCCATTGATTGGTCAACCGAATCCACAGCATCCGTTGATTGGTCTTCATAATCCACAGGGTCTTCTGTCGTCTCTTCATATTTCACTGGCGCCCCCGTTGAGAACGAAAAATATTCCATATTATCCGATTCTGATTGGATGGATTTTGGCGAAGGGGGCGGTTGAGGCCGGGACTTGGGCGGGCCCCAGCGCAGAGGTGGTGGACTGGGCTCAGGGGCCGGCGGGGGCGGAGCCGGAAGTCCAGGAACAACTTCCGGTGGAGAAATATCAAACGGAACTTCCAACTCACCATTCGGTGGCGGCGGTAAAACGCTCCCATCTGCAGAAAAGTAAATTTACAATTAGAGTAACTAATTTAAATTTGGCCATTGTTAATTTGGGCTACCTGCTTTTATTTTTGCCATGCGCAAAAATTATAACATAACCTGCCTTATACTTGATAGATGATGTGACGATCTATTTAGCCATACGCCATTAGCCATAGTCATTTATATTTTTATAATTTTGGCTTTTCGAAAAATACGGCTGGCCAAAATAAAGTCAGTTGTTATCATTTAAATTTTTTTTTATATTACTTTACGCTTTCTGGAATACTTTTTATGACGAATTATACCGCAAGATAAAATTGTATTCAATTAAATTATAAATACAGTTGATAATGTGACGTCCAGAAATATGAGGCTGAATAAATCGTGTTTTTTTATAGAAAGCATGCGAAACAATTTGCTGTTTTTTTTCTTTTTTGGCTAAAAAATGAGCGATACAGGAATTGAATCTGTAATCTCCAGCTTCTACCTCATTGACTGACGTGCTGCGTTACACCATCGCTTGACAGTGTTACATTACATATTTATAATGCGTCATATTTCTGAAACATTAAATCAACGGGAGTTGTGACAGTAGTAAACCGGAAGTGGAACCGACTACATTCAATTGTTCTCATCCGCTGAGCTACCCAGGCTTAGGAGTGATATTCATAAAAACTTTTGTACAATCGTCTTTTGTATTAACCCATTTCCGCAACCGGCTTGCAAAGCAGTCATGCTGTGAACGGTAAAAAATAAAATGTGTCTAAAAAACATAGATTTATCTTAAATATTGGTTTATTTTTAGTCCAGAAAAATTTTGAGTTATTCAAAAGCGGGTTTTGAATTTATTCTATATTTTTAGCATTTTAACCTAATCATAAACTCCACAATAGATTTTTAAAATTCTAAAAAACTTCCTATGGATCCCCCCGCCCAAATGTCCTTTGGACACTTTGGGCGAAGTATAAACATGAAAGGATTTAAGTCTTAGATAGAAACTTTTTAGCAAACATATTATTAATTTATATCTATTACAATGTCGTCATAACCCGCTGGGTCCAAATAAAGTTTGTTGCAGCAATGTGGACTAACAACACAATGTTTTATCCTTTCATTTCTTTCACCACCGTTTTGATTTGTGTAGAAACATAGAAATACTAAAATTAGAAAAAAAACGTCTTATGGTGAGTCTCAGAATTGCGGTTTAAAAATCAGGAGCACCCTTTCTCAACAGAATCAAGAGCTAACAATATATCAGTAAAAAATTCACAATAAGTTATTAAAAATTCAAATAATAGTCACTTATTGTGCAGTAAGTCATATAATAATTGTAATATTGTTTTGTGTATTTAAAGGAGTTGTAATGTTAAAAACAGAAATTTAATTTTAAAGTATTTTATAAAATGATTTTAAAATATTAAGTTTTGATAAGGGTTTTTAAACTTTTAATTTGCCACTAATAATATAATAATTTATTACCTTCATAAAAATTGTCAAGACTTTCAATATCTGGTTCGTCAAATTCTAAAAACATAAAAAACATTTTAATTTAATTAAACATAAAATACTAAGGGAATATCATATATATCTAATATCATGCTACAAAGTTCCAGACAATTACAGCGGAGGAGCTGCGGAGCTCTGCCCATCAAATGAAAACTTTCAAACTTATTTACCTTGTTCATGCATTTAGAACCAAAATAATAAATTTAAAATCCCACTCCGGAGCTGGGTACTTCAAAAACAACACTAAAATTAATTGACTTATTTCTTTCAATTGATTAACTTAGTTTTATATTGTCGTTTGATATTTGGCTGCAGGTGAATCGTAAGTTTGTATGACAAGCTAAACAAATTAAATATTATGGAAAATTAAACAAAAAAACGTTTTACTTCCAAATTCTTCATACAATTCTTTGTCAACCCCTTCGCCTTCTAGTCCAATTATTTCTTCGTCGAAATCGAATTGCACAGCTCCTCTGGGTGTTTGTCTGGCGTTGGATTTAAACGCTCCATGGGCGCCCAGTTGAGCACCCTGTGGAAATGCACTGGAGACACCCAGTGCTGATGAAACTTTGGGAGTTGACATAAAAGCCGGATTATGTTGGGGATTGTACCAAACATCACCCTGCGGTGTTCCAGAGCTTTCTATTATCATTGTTTCAGATGGCGCAATAGCACTGGGATTTGTTGCGCCAACTGGAAGCCATTGTTCCGAATGGATGTTTGATAAAAATGGACTTCTATTAAAAGAATATGGCACAGCTACGTTTCCCACAATTTGATGCGCTTGTCTAAAGTCTGGATTAAATGGCTGACGTCTCGCTAAGTAATTTTCATACTGTTGACTGTTGGAGTAAAATATTCTCTCTTTGTTTACATTTTCAACATTAGAATTACCATTGCCGTTCACTGGAATAAATTTAGTGCCAGAATTCTGCCGAGATTCTAATACTGGATTTTGAAGAAATCCACCAAAGTCATCAGGCAGTTTTTCTGCATTCCCACCTTTCAAAGCCGGTTGATTGGCAACAGGAATAAAATTTGAAGGTAAATTGACGGAAATAAAACCCAGATGTGAGTTTGAGGTCTTCACAGCAGTTGGTTTTCGAAGTCTAGTTTCTGCGTTCCTCACTTCGGCTTTCAACAGCCCTAAAATATCCACTTGGTGCTCTTTCGTTCTACTGGCCACCAATCGCCGGCTTCTCTCAGGGCTTTGAAACACCGTTTTTACTCCGCCTCTTTCAACAACGCCTATATTTAGATTCTGAGTGGGGCCAAAATCTACAAAAGAAGGCGGGTTATTTCCGCTCGGTGGAAAAAGGTTATTGGCAGTTAGAGTTCGTCCGCCTCCTGGATTTGGAAAAGCGTTGCCATTGGGCGGCCCCCCGCCCAATCCAGGATTTCCGTTAGAACCGCCGTTGGGAAATAAGCTTTCATTAGGGCCCAAACTGAATTCAGGAGTGCCAAAATTATCCCAGGTAGCCAATTGTCCACCTTCATTGCCATTTGACAATCCACCGCCAAAACCGTTGTTAAATCCCTGATCACCACCATTTGAACCACCATTGGGAAAGAAACTCCCATTAGGGTCTGGCAGCAGCTCTTGAGGATTTGTGGCCTCAGAACCCGGCTGAGGTTCTGGAAACTGCAGAGTTTCCTCTTGAACGTTTGTAGTTATTGTGTCGGGTAAACTAGGTGGTGAAAAACCAAATTCCTGCCAAGGTTGATATCTGAAGTTTGGACTTGTTGGAAGAATTAAAGGTGGCCGTTGTTTGGAAGTTTCCTTTGAATCTTTAGTTGTTTGGTGTTACACCATTCTTGAGTTGTGCATAAAAACACAAGTAACATAAAAACTAATTGTTTTAAATTTTATTTTAGATATCATTTGTCTTGAGCTTAAGTCTTGACTTCAAACATAAAATAATACAAAAATGGTAAAGAAACTTAAAGCTCTAACACAAGAAAGGTATATTGGCTTCTCCAATTTGGAAACTCACTGAAAGGCGACAATAACTAGATTCTAAACATATTCTACAATTTAATTTGAAAAACTTGAAACCAAGCAGAATTTTGAGCACAGATTTGAAGCCTGAAATAATAACCTTTGGTACCGTCAGAAAGAAACTTGGAGCTGCGTGTTAGAAATCTCTAAAAACTAATCTTTAATCCAGGCCTAAAAAAAGCCAAAGCCAAATTACTATTTCTGATTCAAGTGGAATTTTTGGGCTTCAAGTTTGTTAAGGTTTTATGTAACCCACAATTAATGTAAGTCACAATTAATACCTTTTTTGTCCTGCCTTTTTATAAATTTTTGTCCTGACTTCCAAATACTTTATTTAAATAAAACTGTCAAATGTAACAGCTGATTGCGGAAGCTTTTTTTTCAAAGTTGCAGTAAATATATTCAATTCAATTAAAAAATATTCAATTAAAATTTAGGATTTTTTGAAATCAAAAACCTTAAAATAGATTTGGGACTATTTTAGATGCTTTTTGGCTATTTTGACGCTGAGTAACGAATCAATCTGCATTACATTGCAGTTGCTCAATAACTCCACGGAAAACAATTGTTGTTTGGTCAAATCAGTTTCATATACCTTTTAAGAAATTTGCTTTAAAAATTTTGCTTTTAAAATTGAATTTTCTCTTAATCTGAGCCCTTACACCTTTTACATAAATAATAACTTTTATTGTACTTGAAAGAAATGGTATAGATCATAACTTCTATTCTAAATCGACCGACATGTTTCGGACTAACTTCTGTTTGAGATCATTTCCTTTAACTGCAATATACGTGAATGGTGCTATAGTTTATTCAAATCATAAATTCTTTAACATTCTTTCATAAACTTTTTATTAGTTAAAAAAGCTTAAAACTTCTTGTCCAAATGGTAAAAAAAGATGTCTTGTATTTTGGTGATAACTTGGCTGTAATGTTGTTGTTGTCTTTTACCAGCAGCCAGAGTTTCATTCAACCCTGGTTGTTTCCATCCGGCACGCTCCTTGCCTTGCTCACCCCCTCTTCCCACTCTCGGAGGAGATCAGCAACAGCTGCGGGGTTCGCCCAAAGGTCTTCTGGTCCCAAGGTCGTGTTAATGTGTGTGCATGTGAAAAGATGTTGTGTTGTGTGTGTTTGTGTTTTGCATAGCGGGCAGTTTGGTGAAGTGTATTTTGTGAGATTGATTTTGTGTAGGTAAAAGTAGAGGAAAAAAGATTTCCCCACCTTGATTTGGGCAAGGGTTCTTGCGTTCTCCTGACCCCGCGAGGAAGATTTTCTTCCTCGTTGCTTATTGCTGGTGCTTTTCTTTGAAGTATTGGGTTTATTGGAGTGTTCTTAATGTGGTTTGTGACTGTGTTTGCGTGGATTTGTTGTTTAAGTGCTTTGTATGTTTTGTTGCATATGTCTGTTGCAATGTTTGTTGCGTAGTTGTTGTTGGCACAATAGAGACGTAACTGAACGAGCGCGCTACAAAAAACAAACGCGAATGTACATTCGTAAATGTTATTAAATTCAAATAAGAATACAATAGTAAGTCAAATGTATTAAACGATTTGCAACAGTAAATATTCAAATGTCTAGCAAAAATACTAAAACATACTGCAAGTTACTTAGAGCTTTTTTTGGTAATAATACAAAGGGGTATAAAGTGACCTAATATGTATTAAAACTGCTCAGAAATTACATTACCTGTGAGTAACTGCAATTATCTACTATTTTCAGATAATGTACTATTCAGCTAATATGAAAATAAAATCTCTATATCGTTTTAATTAATAAGGGCTTCAACTACTAAGTCAATAGTCTAAGCCCTCTTATAATTTGACTGACTTTACGCTCAATAGCAAACGTTCCGCTGTCTGAGATATTCAGAAGATGTAGGTTGATGTACATACCCAATTATCAGTGGGTTTTTATACCTTATAATCCAACCAAATTAATAGTAGAACACCTTTGGTTTTTAAACTACAAAGGCAGCAGCATTTCTCGCCAAATTCAGCTGAGGTAAAACTAGTTATGCAAACGAAAAATTAATGGTAGATTTTTATCTTCATGGTGATATTTACGCGTTTGATTTTGTAAACAAGATAGTTTTCTTCATATGATAATTCTTATGAACTTTTTTAACGATTATACGTATGTAACTTTTCAGGGTGCCTTTTGGATTATGATCGGCTTGCAGTAGGACTGTTCATATTTTTTCTGCAACCCAGTTGCCAGCAGCCAAGTGCGATGAAGCGGACACATGTCCAAATCTTTTAAAAAACGTTAGATTTACATTTAATTTTTTATGCCAAGTCTATATTATATTAGTAACCAAAGCAACTAAAAAAATGTAATTTCCTTAGCGTTAACCTGTAAGTAATTTCATTATAAAAAATAGCTTAGCATTTTTTTTTAAATTAATCTTAACTTAACGGTTTAAATGTATGTATCTTAGTGATGATTCCCTCAGCTCCGAGTTCCAAAATAAACTCCGGTTTTAGAGTTCCGAAGCAACCTTCGAAGTCAAGTTCCGCCCTATTTTTTTAATAACTAAATAATAATAAAAGAAAATTTTTCTGATATATTTTTTTATAAACAAAATTTTTTTAAAATTTCGCCAAAGTCTTAAAACTGCCGATAAAGTAGTTTTAAATGCATTTTAAGCTTAAATAAGTTTTAAATCGCTTATTTAAAAGGTGTGGTTCCTGTAACTTCTTATGCTTCGCTTGGACGAAGTTTCAGTATTGCATGATATTGGAGGGTACGAACAAACATCACTAGAATGCATAGGCTACATGTCCATTCATAATAAACTCCAATTTTTAATTTTTTGAGATTTTAATTGTTTTTTTTGTCTATCTATAAGCAGGCTTGCTAAAATTTCCAGCTGAATTGAAAAAAAATTAAAACATTCAGTTTCAAAAAGAAAAAAAAACAAATAACAAAAAAAACTTAATCTTTTAAAACTATCTTATTAGCATTAAAGTATTGATATTTCCTAAAATTTAGATGGATATAATCTTAAGTAAATATCATCCTATGTACAGCTATATTTTAGTTTCACTATCTACATTTTGGCATTCTTCTGTTTTTTATCGTTGCCATTGTCACTGTTGTTGTTAGCCTAATCACCAAACCAATCGATGAGAAACATGTAAGTTTAATAGGAAAAAAACATTTTTTTAACAAAGTCGAAAAACTTTTATAAACTAAAATAAAATATTAAACATTTTTTAAATCGACCAAAGTTACCTGAGAAATAATTTGCATACAATGTGGTTTAATTTGCATAACAATAGTTGGCGCGCAGCTGATTGGTCGCTCTGTATGATGTTCAGTTCAGTTATAGTACGTTAAGTAGTTTTTACATCTTTGTTTAACTAAAAATTAAGGTGATTCGACAGTTGGGAACGCACATTTAACATCTTAATATTTCTTACATGAGTTTGTTGGATTAGTGAATAGCAATACGTAACTGAACCAAGTGCTACAAACGATTGCTAATTTCTCAGTGAAACCAAATATCAGAGAAAAATACAAAACCCAGATCTGGGTGGAAAAACCCAGGAAGTGGGAGCCCCTGATAAAAAGGAATTTTGCATATGCGCATGATTAAAGAATATATGCAGATTTTATTTTTTATTTTCATTATACGTTTTGGAATTATTAATAGCAACAACCTTTGTTTGTATTCATTAATATTCTAAAGTCTATTTAAAAAAATGATTGACATTGAAAATAGTTTTATGTGAGCATAGCTTGCTAACAGTAAAAATTCAAAATATTATTAATGTAAAGAGTTTATTGGTATAATCATGAAATAATATAATTACCATTTGAGTGAACCTCATTGTTAGCGGAATATGCTCGCTTGAAAATTTTTTTAGCCTCAATCATTTTTGAACATACATAAGTTATTAGAATGCTTTCGTTTAATCATATCCATTGAAAAAAATTAAAGTAACTCCTTTTGATTTTTATGACGTCTACAATACATATGTAAACGGCGGGTCTCTCAGTGCTGACGATTGACGACAACGAGAAACTAGGAGCCGTCAAGACTTAAATAAGCATTGGCCATTATTTACACAGTTATCTAAGAATATGTATCTGTTAGATGCTCTAGTGGGTTTTTGATCATCAAGTTTTTTGATCCCTTTAAATCTGAAAAATCGATTTTAAAAATAATTGCCTTTGCCTAAGTTTTTATTTTTTGCGAATCAGATTAGGGTGGTTTTAAGTGACACTACACTAAGATTAGGGAAGTCTAGTAAATAAACTTTTCCGCCTTCCCTTAATGTTGCTCTAATCCTAGTGGCACTAAGAGGTTAGTAACACTCTTGTTTATAAGTGCGTCTAGTGAATTTGGCCCCTGGTCTCTTTGATTAATTAACTATTTTTTTAACATAATAAAGGTCACTCCTTGTTAAACAAAACAACAACGAATAGGAAGCTATGCAGTGCCTCCGGAGGTTTAAATGTGCGGAAGAAGTTAAACTTTGTGTCTTCGATTTCAATGATTTTATGTAAAACCCCTACCCCTGCCCTCACTAGCCTACAAAATTTTGTCGTCAAAATATTTTTGTGGTTTAGGAGATATGACCCTTCAAAAATGGCGTTTTTACAATGATTCTGCACTTGAAAGATTGTGCTCCACAGGTATAAAAATTGAAGTTACAAAAATTCACTCAAAGAAAGTGGTAATTTTTTACTTTGATTTAATATGTTGCTTGATTACTAAGATTGGTGTAGTATTTATATTTTCCTATTAATAATAATAAAAATAAGTCCACAAAACGAAAAAAATTTTTACAAACAATTTTTTTAAAATTATTTTTTATTTAACAACTAACAAGGTGTACATTAAATTACTGCTGTGCTGAGCAAAGTAAAGCGCGCGAAAAAAAAATTAAATTACTTCTAAATTTTACAAATCCACAATGGGAATAGAGGGTTGCAAAGTAACACAAAGTTAAAACGGGGAACCAATATGAACCAAAAATCGAAAAAAAAAACAAAAACCAATAACTTCGACTATTTGCCATAAAAAATATTGCAAAATTAAGCAAATCGCAAAAAAATTAAAAGATCATAACATTTGGACTTTTCCGCTTTCTCCAAAATGTAATGATACTATTTATATAATAAAAAATGAGAAACAATCATAGGTGAGAAAGAGGGGGGCAGGGTGGGGTCCACCCCCTCCTAGCCTTGAAATTTTAGGACCCCCTCCTCCTAGACGAAAATATAGGGCCACCCCCTCTCCCCCCGAATTTCCGAATTTTTTACCCCTGACCCCCCTCTAGATTTTGAAATCTGACCCCCCCTCCCCCCTCGGGAAAATTTTAGGTACCTTACTCAAAAAACAGCACTCAAGAGTCAATTGTAGAAAATACAGTTTTTTTAGTAGAGTTATAAGTAAATGGAATTATCTAAATGAAGATCAAGTTAGTTCCAAAACTCTATACCAATTTGAAAAATCTTTGATGAATTAACTCATGGAAATTATAATGACTAAATAAAGAGCTTTATTTTCTAAAGCCTTTAGTCATTTTTTTCTAGTAAGTCAAAATCAGCCAGGTCTTCTTGCAACTTTGTGTGTTTTTCTTCTTGTTTTTGTAACTCAACTGGGTTGCAATCACATTTGTGTTTGTGTTTTTCTTAATGTATTACTAGAAAATAAAATCTTGAATCTTGAATCTATACTAAATTTTCTTCCAAAAACGCGAATTTTCATCACATATTCATGCTTTTACACCCTTTTTATACATGAATATAGCTTTTTATTCAATAAAATGTAGTATTATCCTATACAAAAAACAATTATTAAAGTTATTATGGTTTAAAACTGTTTTGCTTTGGACACCGGACCCCACCTGACCCTCCTCTAGATCTTCACCCCCCCCCCCGCCCACCCCCCAACCCCCCTCCATCTTTGCACCCCGGGTCGACCTCCCCTAAAAAGCTAGGGGGGGTCCGGACCTCCCTGGGACCCCCCTCCTAGAATTCAAAATTCGATTTACCCCGGGTAACCACCCCCAATAGCTTCCCCGACCGTGCTCATCTATGGGGGTTCCCCCCACTCAGAAGTGAGGGGAGAAAATGTTAACCCTCCCCCCAATTTTGGAAAAATGAAGAAAAAAATGTCTTTAAAATGACTTTTAACTGCCTCCAAACTTAAGTTTTGAGGTTAAAATGAATGTTTTAAGCAATAAAAAGCTCAAAAATACATTAAAAAGGGCTTTTTGCTCTAAAGTTAGCCTTTTTTTTACCTATTTTTCCTTAAAAATCGAAAAAAGATATGGGTAACATGCACTCCAGAAAAAAATCGATATGGGTATTTTGCGTTTCTCGGATTTTAACCCCCTCTCTCTTAATTTGGGGTTTAACTTCCCCCACTCCGGACCATTTTTCCCATGTTTGCCCTGGACCCTCACTTTGGCTACACCACGCTGTAAATTTGTATTACACACACATGTTATAGTTGTTACAATAGTTTATTATAGTACGGTTGTTTATTGTATTGCACCAGTAACTTACCGTGTGATTTTGAATCTCAGGTTCAGAATAAAGTGGTTTTTCTGTGACATGGTTTTGTCGAATACTGTTGAAGTTTTGTGCTTGTCGCTTAGCGCTACGATTCCCATTAACAGAATTTAAAAGTAATCCTTTGAGTTTTCTACATGATTCACAATAACGATTGGAGCGAGAATTAGATGCAAGATGGCACGTGTGATAGCTGTTCATTGTGGTGACCTTAAATTAGATATCTAAAAACCAGGAGTTATTGTACATGCAGACTTGTGCACTGCCCCCCCCCCGGAGTTTTATTGGGGGGGGCGGGGGGCAATCCCAAAATGGGGGGCACGGAGGGTGGCAACTTTTTTGACACTGGAGGGGGGCATAAAACGGGGGGCAAGCAGAGGAGAAAGAAAAAAAAAGAGAAAAAAAGCAGAAAAAAAGAAGAAAAAAGAAGGAAAAGGGAAAAAAGAGACAAAAAAGCGAAAATAAGGTAAAAATAGGTCTACAATGGCTTAAAATGCATTGAAATAGGTTAAAAACTGCAAATTTTTCGCGATGGTGGCGTCATAATAGGTAAAAAATGGTGTCATAATTTTGGATACTTTTTCATTTTTCCATGGGGAACAATAAAACGGGGGGGGGGGCAAATCCTTCAATAAAGCGGGGGGCCATTTTCAGATCGTGCATAGGTCTGGTACATAGTTTTAAAAAATGTTATATCATAAATGGGCAAGTTGGTCTGGAGTGGGGCCTGGGGAAGGGGGTTAAACCCAGATTTAGGGGAGTTAAAATCCGAGAAACGCATTTGATTTATATATCGTTTTTTTTTCTGGAGTGCATTTAACCTAAATAGTTTTTTGATTTCAAAGGAAAAATAGGTAAAAAAAACTTTAATTTTGTTTAAAGTTTTTGTGAAATCCAGGCTCTGCCAATATGTGCTAATATAATTTTTAACTAAGAAAACATGTTTTTACCGCTAAAAACATCAAATAATACGTTATTAGGCCAAAAACAGTGTATTGTACAGCTTTATCTACATTTATCCCTGCTTTTTTAACGTTTTCAAAAATTAAGCGGGGGCTCTCCCCCCCCCCCCCCCAAAAAAAAAAAATTTGGGGCGGGCAAGCAAGGGAGAAAGAAAAAAAAGAGAAAAAAGGAGAAAAAAAGAGAAAAAAAGGAAAGGGGAAAAAAGGGATAAAAAGCAAAAATAAGGTAAAAATAGGTCTAAAATGGTCTAAAAGACATTGAAATAGGCTAAAAACTGCAAATAATTTGCGATGATGGCGTCATCATAGGTCAAAAATTGCGTCATAATTTTAGGGTACTTTTTTTATTTTTGGTGGGGGGGGGGGCACTAAAACGGGGGCAAATCCTCCAATAAATCGGGAAGGGTAGCAATCAAAAATTGTTAAATGGTACAAATTTTTATGCACTAAACGTGTCTAAAAAACCAGTCTGAAAATTCCAGTGGACAAATACCAATATGGTACAATTATATTTGATACAAGTCCCATATGTGTACCAATTATCGTTATCGATTTGACTGATTGATAAGTGAAATACACATGTAAAACATTCTTATACCCCAAATTAAACGCATGGACCCCAATTTTGAGGTTATTTTTTTCGATTTAAGTCTTCTGTAAAAAGTTACGAACCCATTTATGCACAAAATTTGCCATTTTTGTTATGTACAATTCAGACCTGTGCAGGGTCTGGAAATGCCCCCCCCCCGTTTTATTGGAGTATTTGCCCCCCCCCCCCCAAATGAAAAAAGTACCCTGAAATTATGACGTCATTTTTGACCTATGATGACGCCATCATCGCCTTTTTTGCAATTTTTAGCCTATTTCGATTTATTTTAAGCTATTTCACTCCTATTTTTTACCTTATTTTCGCTTTTTTTTGTTCCTTTTTTCCCTTTTCCCTTCTTTTTCTCTCTTTTTTCTCTTTTTTTTTCTCCCCAGCGTGCCCCCCCCCCATTTTATTGCCCCCCGTTTAAAAAAAGTTGCCCCCCATGCCACCCCCCGTTTTTGAATTGTCCCTTTCCCAATAAAACCCGGGGGGCAGTGCACAGGTCTGTAACAAGAACAAATAACAAATAAAACAAAATAAAACGGTACAAGTCCCATACGTGTATTAATTATCGATTTGACTGATTGAAAAATCAAATACGCATTTAAAACATCTTTATATCCCAAATCGGACTCTTAGACCTTAATTTTAAGGTTATTTATTTGATTTAAGTCTTTTGTAAAAAGTTTTAAGGCCATTTAAGCCCAAAGATTGCTTATTTTTGTATATACAATTTATGTTGTTAAGAAAAAAATTTTGGTAAGCAGCGAAATAAATTAAAAATTATATTTTTATAATGCTTAAAGTCTGAAAAATTTATAAATATCTAAAAAATTCGTTGGTCACATGGTCCACCAAAACATGGACAGCAATTTTTCATCTGGCTTTAAAAGCTAATTTAAGCTTATTTTTGCTAAGATTTGTTATATTAAGTCTAAGCAAAATCTAAAAACCAAGCTAAATTGTATTTTGACATATATTTATTTGATGTGTTTTTGACGCATTTTTTTGAATTGAAATTTAGCCCATTTTTACCTGGTTGTCATACAAAAATGGTAGACCAGACCTGTACATTGCACCTGGGGTTTAATTGGGGGGGCAATACTCAAAACGGGGGGCACTTTTTTGAAATGGGGAATAAAATGGGAGGGGCAAGCAGGGGGAAAGAAAAAAAGAGAAAAAAAGAGAAAAAAAAAATGAAAAAGGAAAAGGGTACAAAAAAGAAAAGAAGGTAAAAAATAGGTCTAAAATGGCTTGAAAATACATTGAAACAGGCTAAAAACTGTGAAATAAATTTGCGATGAGTGCGTTACCATAATTATAGGTAAATGGCTTCATAATTTTAGGCTACTTTTTAATTTTTTTGGCGGGGCGGCAATAAAAATGGGGGGCATTTCCAGACCGTGCACAAGTCTGGTAGACACTAGAGAAAATTTTGAACTATATTCAGAGCCATCAGACTCGGGCTAACTGAAAAAATATTTTTAAAGTTATTTATTTAAAAGCTAAATATTGTACATACAAAAAATAGGCAGTTTTGGGGCTTAAATGGGCTCAGTAACTCTTTACAAAAAATTTTAATCGTAAAAAAAAAGACCTTAAGAATAATGTAGCTAAGTGTGTCCAATTTGAGGTATACACGTAGTTTTATAAGCGTATTTTATTTTTCAATTGGTCAAACTGATAATTGGTACACGTACACGTATGGGACTTGTACCATTATATTTTTTGCCAAATCTGACCTGGATGGAAATCTCAATTTTGTGCTTTTGAACTAAATTAAGACCATAGGTCACCGAAGGGGGGTGGGGAGGGGGGACACCCCCCCCTACGGCCTCTGAGACCTATCCCCCCCCCCTAAGGCCCATTTTTGACCCCTCCCCCCCCATCGACCCCTTGAACCCCTGACCCCCCCCCCTTAAGGCCCAGATTTTCTACCACCCCCCCCCACCAAGCAGTCCAAGAAACCGTCAAAAATGGTTAATTTTGTCAAAAAAATCAACTTTGTTAAAAAACGTAAACATTTCAAGACCCCCGCGCCTCCGAGACCCGGCGCGCGAGACCTCCTGGAGGTCAAAAACCTCCACACCCCGGGGCGACCTCAATCTGAGCGTCGAAGCTGACCTATGATTAAGACTCAATTTGAGATAATGTGAGGTAGAAAAAAATATTTTGGATGTGGATATATAATTTATACTATTTGTTGCAGAATTACTATTTGCAAAAGTTTTTGTAAACAAATCAACTAAATTAAAAACTTTAGTTCAAGATTTTTGAGACGCGTTTGGATTGATATGTCACAAAAAGTATATTGATTAACAAGACTGACTTGAAATTTCGATTTTCAGCTTCAAAAAGCATTTATATAACAATTTTGTGTATTATTGTGGTGTTTGTTGCCAAACAAAAACAATTTTATAATAAGGTAAATTACATTACATTTTATACTGGCAAGAAAAAAAATCTTTTTGAATAAATCATACCGTTTACCTTTAGGTTTATATCAATTTCAATTTCAGATTCTTAAAATTTTCGCGTGTTTAAATATAGCCTGATTTTTTTCTTTTTGAGCAATACGAAACTCGCCTAACCAGTAATGGCAAAAAATACCAACTTAGGTTTAAACTTTTTTTTTATAGTGGCCGAAGTTAAGGCGCGTGCCATTCACTTCGGCCATCTAGAAACAACTGGTTATAACTATTGCTAAAACGAACAATAAAAATTTATAAAGGTTGCAAATTTATCCTTAGTTTATCAAAATTTATCCTTAGTTTAGCAAATTTATCCTTTTGTTCTTGGTGCATAAAACTTAATTTTGCCCCGTTCTAAAAAACTTTTATAATTATTAGCAAGAATTAAATAATTATGTCAAAACCTTAAAAAACAGAATTCAATAATCTGTGTTTTTTGTTGATTTTTTTCGGCGTGAACAAATATTTTAACATAAACTGGTTTTTGTTGCAGCCATCCAACTTTAAAGAAAGCCTGGCTTTTTTATTATGCTTTTAACCTAAGAATGAGTTTTTTTATGTTTTTAATCTAAAAACAACAAAAAAAAACAAAATCCGCCTAAATTTCGGCCACCTTTTAGAATTTTAAAAACAAAAGCAAAAATCTAAGCACAAAAAAACGAATAAATAAGTTAAAATTATTAACTTTAAGGATAAACAAGACGTTATAAAAGTTAAGGAGGGGTATAACTCCACTCAACCAACCCTTACCTACCTCTGATGTTTCATATCTGACTGAATTTTCCACCAAAAAAAAACTGATTTTTTTACAAGATTTATCCTAGAAAAATTCCTATTGATAATTCAAACCTAGTCAATTTGGAGTCTAAATACTTCAACCCGCACAGATGTTTACTATATTAAACCTCCCAACTGCTGGCATTCCTTCGCTAAGGGAAATAACCTGACATTTTTACTGAGTTTTATTTACTTTAGATAACTTTTTAAGTATTGGTATTGTATATCGTAGTAAGTAGTGGGTTGGGTGGGGAAACCTATTGACATTGATATTTACTACATTCACTATATGACTGCATCCTTCCGCAAAGAATATAACTTAACTTTTTAAAAATTAGTTTTAATATTATTTTTGAGAAAATCTGCTTTCAGTATGATCAGAATTTAATCCAAACTAGAAAATTATGGGTTAGGTAACCCCACCCCTACAGATAATGTTGCAAATCGTGTAAACAGGTTTTTCCCCAGAATTTTAAGGAGGCCGAAATTTACAGAATCTTAAACTGCGTAGTTAGTTAAACGCATTGCAAAGTCCTTTCGAAATAAATATAAAAATATAAATGACAATTTAGCCTTAAATAGAAATTATTTAAAGATTATGGTGTTGCTTATTTTTAAACTTGATGCAAAATAAATACAAAGCAAAAAAACAGAAAACCACCAAAAATGTACTTTTTGTATTAAGATATTGATAATGCAAAATAACACGAAAAAAACTTTGCAAAAAATACTTTATTCAACATCCATCCAGTTACTTTTGTGCTAGTTTATTTGTGTTTTAAAAAATAAGCCAATTTTCTAACACCCTAAATTGGTGGTCGAAATTAAGGCCTGGCCAAAATTTAAGCTCGGTACATACCCAATATGAGTTCAAAATTCATTAATAGCATATTTAGAACTAATATGTCATACTAATTTGTAATTGCATTATTGACCCCAAATGAGTTTAAAATTTATTAATAGCATATTAATACTACAATGTCATATGCATTTGTAATCTGCATTATTGGAGGTACTTACGTATCTTGGTGTTTCTTTAAAACGACTCACGAATAAATCTAGTTTTTCATTTGCTGTCCTTGATCATAAAAATTGGGGAAGTGTTTGGGCATTGAATGGAGTAAAAGAAACTTTAGATCAATAAAAAAATTACCCTTTAAATGATACTTTTTCAGCAATAATGTAACCGTAACGAAGTAAAAAAATATTCGCTAAACATTTTTTTAATTTTTAAATGTGTATCTTACTCTTTAAATCAAAAAAAGGTGATTTATAAAAAGGAAATGTTAACAGAAGTGATTTTTTTACCCTTCAATATCAAGCTCCGGCTATAGACATTTAAAGAAGATGGAGAGACTTTTAAGTATGTTTATGATTATGTTTTAATTAATGCGATACTCATTTAAGGCTATTTTATCGTTTAAATACACGTTGAAAAAAATTTAGTTTAAAAAATTCTGTTTTCTCTGGAAAACAATAATAGTTAAATCACTGTTAAGTGTAATTAAACATGGCTATAGTATAAGTTTTTACTGCGCCATTTTTTGAAAATTAACAAATTTTTATTGATTTATTATTTTATTCATTTATTTTTTTACTTCTTACTTATCTCACTTTTTTTGTGTTTTAACAGGCGCCTGGGGCTTAATATTTTTGTTGCTTTACCTCCGTAAACTTTTTCATTGTATGTAAGCTGTTAAAAATTGATTTTATGCCAGGAATCTCTTTTGTGCCGACCTTAGCCTAGCAGCGCTTTGGCGCATAAACGCATTTTCTCCAGGACTCTTTTGTGCCGGGACTCTTTTATGCCAGGACTCCGGTGCGGTCAGCTTGTGATTTTTTTCAGGACTCTTTTGTGCCGGGAATTTTTGAAGGTGAGCCCTTTTTACCATCACAACCCCACCAACCTAGTGCTAACTTTACTTGGATTGGAAATGCCAAAGCCCTAGGCAAATCACAAAGCAATACGTAACTGAACGAAGTAGTAACTAGCAAAAAACAAATGTATTGCTCCCAAGTTTCAGAAAAATTTTTTTTTATTTTTAATTTTCATATATTGAGTTTAATCTCTGAATGACAAAAGCTTATAATTTTTTTCCAAGCTTTCAAATTAAAACGAAAAAAACAACAAACAAACAAATAGATTTTTTACCCAAACAAAAACACTTTAGATATTACCAATAGGCGTATCGCTTATAAATACATATAAGTTTTTTGAAAAAAAATGTAATCAATTACTTTTTCTTAATGCCTTTTCACGCACTAAATTGTTCCCCGTCTTACAAATCACATCAAAACTTTCATTTTCAACAAAAGTTATTTACGAAAACATAAGTCACAGTGCGAAGCAAAAAACAAAATTTAACTTGCATGTCCATGCTTCGACGGATTCCCATGAGCCCTCTCCACTCATATCCCCACAGAGCTGCTGAAGCCGACGCAGCCACTGATACATAGCCATTCCAAACTGCAGTAAACTGCTTAAACAAATTGGTAAAAATTGACGTTCCTGAATACCCGGATATTTTCAGTCACGTGTACGTAAAAAAACGGTTTTTTGCGCCTATCGCACATTGAAGACAATATTGGTATATGGAAAAAAGATTATAAAACATAACTCCTTGATATTCAAATACTTTATTGTTGTTTGTTATTAGGAAAACATTTACTTTTAGAAACCCAAAGCTCAGCAAAACAATAAACAATAAAAATAATAATAATAATAATAAAATAAACAATAAAATATAATCTTTTGTTCCGAATCTTGCAACAATTTCTCGTCGAAACATATAACAAAGCCAAAAAATAAGACTTTTTATAGGGCATTTTTACCAAGCAAATTTAAGTGCAACATATATAAAACCAACGTATTTTTATGTTCATTTCTAACCTTGATTGAAAATTTTTATAAAGTTTTCGTCATGATATCAGTGTTTAGCGAAAAAACCTGCGATTTTTACCTTAAAACGGTCGTAATTTTTGGCATAAAAAATGCTGAGTTTAAGTTTCTTAAATTTTATTTAAATGGAAAAGTGTGAATTTTAAAATTTTAAAATGTTTATTTTAATAGAGTTTTTAACAAAAAAACTCAAAAAATATGATTTTATTAAATACCTGTACCTGTTTATTGATGTTTTTTGCTTCCAGGATTCAACAAACGTGTATATTAGTTTTTTGAACATACAATCAGGTACATTATACGTAACTGAACCAAAAGCAAAAACATTTACGTATCGTTTTTATTCGGTTTTGTTTTCTTAAAATTTTAGAAAATTGTTATTAATTTACAGGTTTTAATACTGTTTTTAGTTTTCTGCATTTAGTTTTTAGACTTATGTAGCTTTATACTATTCCATTTAATATAAGGCTTTTTTTTTCGAAACTTTGTTTCGTCTTTTGCTAGAATAAAACTTTGAATTAATTTTGTCATCAGTAATGCAAGAATTAAAAAAAGCTATTATGTTGTGTTCGCCGTTTTTCACAAGGTTGAAGTATATGGCGCTGGGAACTGGGAACCAATTAAAACCCGTATTTTGCTATTTTGTGGGGTTTGTATGAAGGGCTGTTTGTTGTCTGCTTTGTACAATCCTTATTGTTTCCAAAAGGCTGTTATTGTGCGGTTGGGAGTTTTTATTTGTCAATTTTTTCAGTTTTTTATTTTGATCAATAAATCGATAACAAGGACCTAAATGAAAAAAGTGCTTCCTAAGAAAGTTGCGTAATTCTTTCTTCTTTCCACTGAGCCCATGTTTATTTTTCATCAATCAGTAACAAAAAAGGAATATCGATTTTAAAGATATCGAGCGTTGGAATAATAATAATAAGAAGAAGAAGATGGTTACGGAGTCCGAGAATTTACCCACGTTCTCTAATAATGGTTCGCGCGGGGCTAAATCGCCCGCTGGTGCTCCCCCGCGCCATCCATGAAAAAAGCGATTTTAAAATTTATTTGCTTAACAAAATATAGTTTTGTTATTAACGATTATTTACTTCATTCAATTGACGGTTTTTTTAAACCTTATTAAAATGAAAATAAAGACATAGGGTTTTTAAAATTGAAACAGGCTTTTCTTTATAACTTCCTAAGAGGGTGGTTACTAGCATACATGGGCACGAGGGGGGGGGGGGTTGAGGGGGGGGGTTAACCCCCCCAATTTTAAGAAGGGGGGTTTAACCTCCAACACTCAGAAGTGGGGAGGGGGGAGAAAAGGTTAACCCTCCCCTCAATTTTGGAGCAATGAAGAGAAAAATGTCTTTAAAATTACTTCTAACTACCTCCAAACTTAAGTTTTAAGGTCAAAATAAATGTTTTAAGCAATAAAAAGCTCAAAAATGCTTATTTATTTTTGTCTTACAAAGGTTTCACCGTTGTAATGGGGAAAAAGACCATTACAGAAATGAGTTAATATGAAAATGAACGCGGATGTCAGCATTGAAACTGTATACAACTTTTATTAATATTATTAATGGCTTATACGCAAAATTATTGTAGCTGTAATGTTTGCCTTTTCCGGGACCGCCCATAATAACTTAGAATTATTTAGAACGGTTAAAACCGAATATTTGTGCTGAAAATCGGAAATGCTGTGCAATTTTACAGTAAACACTTTTTTTTTCAGGAGCAAAAAAGCTTAACGATCGAAATATTTGTTTGAAATAGTTTAGACCATATAATCAATGCGTGAAAAGGATATATTGTAGCAATTAGCAACATCATCAACATCAACATCAATGTGTTTATTCAAAAAAATAAAGATTTAAACAACATCAAAAACAAGGATGCTAACCGATCACGGTCGCCCAAAGACATGGTTTTTTTCTAGAATTGACTGTAAAGGTTAAAGCAAGAAATACAAATTTAGGCCACTTTAAATACTTCTAATTATTTTACAAACGGAGCTGAGCCTTGATTTTGCGAAAAACATATTCCATTTTGATAAAAATTTGTTAATAGAAAAAAATTTTTTCAACCTTGATTCTATGATTTTCTATTTTAAGTTTGTATGTGTGACCTTTAGTCTGATTTTTATTAAAACTAATGTTTTGGTTGCTATTTGTAGTTTCATGTATAACTTTATCACATTCAACAAAATGTTGATTAGCTCGTCGCTCCTTAAGTCATTATTCAAATTAGTAAAAGCCTATGTAAAGTAAAATAGTAAATTCAAATTAGTAAAAAGTAAAATTAATCATAAGTCGGCAGCTACAATTATTTTACCTAAAGAAGGGATTGCAACAGAAAAAGGCGCTTATTAACTCCACTAGACCAAAAAATACAGCTTTTTGTGAACGTTTGATCGAGCAATACGTAACTGAACCAAGTAGTTATTGCTATGATTTTATGTATTTAATCCCGGTAGCGACGAGCTCTTCGAGCTGCATCCGGAAGATTGGAAGGGCAAAGAGGGAGTCAGGTAAAACAGCCTCGGAGGCAGCATGAAGGGGCAGGGTGGAGGCAGGTAAAACTGCCTCGGAAGAAGGTAAGAGGCAGGTGAACCTGTCTCCTAGGATGAAAACAAGATACAGGTTAGGAGGCAGGAAGAGGCAGCTAAAACTGCCTCGGAGGAAGTGGCAGGTAGGAGGCAGATAGGAGGCAGCAAAATTTTTGATGGAGGCAGGTAGGAGGCAGGTAAAAACCGTTTCTCCCAATGCAGGCACCCCATCCTTACCGTGTTATTGTAATTCAAGTAAATTAAATTCAAGTTTTCATACATAATTCATGTTTAAAGTGATAATTTTTAAATACAATAAAAAAATGATGAAATATCAAATTTTATTTAGTACCAGGCGATTCCACCAAGAAAATAATAAATTAAATTTAATTACCCAGATCTAACATCATTTTAAACTAAGCATACCAATTACTTGCTTTTAAAATAATTTGCTTTAACTGCAAAATGCAGTTTTAAAAAATATTACAAAATTTATTAGAATATATTGCATTCCTATGAAACACTTGCATTTTAGCCCGAGAAAATTTATTCCAATGAAAATAAATAATACTATATAGGTACTGTGAATTAAAAACACTGCCGCATGCCTGGTAGCGAAAATGAAGGTTATGAATTTTTTTCTCTTCTCTGGTGTCACAAAACCACCTCGTGCAAAATAAAAAATCATAACAATGTGGTTATTTTATTTTTTATTAAATAAATCCTACTGGAGAAAATATTGTTCCACCTTCTCTAGTTGGATATATTCTTATTCTTATAACAATAGAAAAAATTTATCCTGACTTTAAACCTGGCTAAAATTGATATTCAATTTTAGCCAGGTTCAGATTATTTAAGGATAAGCACGTGAAAAAAGGTTATCGGGGGCCGCATGGAGGCATGGTGGAGGAAGAATGCAGGCAAGTAAAATTGCCTTGGAGTGTGGGGAGAAGGCATATACAGCCTCCTGATGAAAGTATATACAGGTTAGAAGGCAGGTAAGAGGCAACTAAAACTGCATTGGAGACAGGTAGGCTGCAGGTAGGAGGCAGGTAGGAGGCAGCAAAATTTCCGATGGAGGCAGATAGGAGGCAGGTCAAAACCGTTTTTTCAAATTCAGGCACACCGTCCTAACCGGGTTAACATAGAGATTTATTAGTTTTGTATTTTGTGGTGGAGGAAGTATAAAGGGTAATGCGTCCACACAATTTTTTATTTTAAATCAATTGCGTCATTTACCGTCATTTAATTTTTTTATTTAAATTGAATTTATTTATCATGTTCCATAATTTCATTTAATTCTTCTGTACTGAACTTTTTTAATAGCTTAAAGTGTTTTTAAACTTTTTCAACTAAGTGTTTTTAACTAAAAAGTGTTTTTGAACTACTGACAAAATATATTTGCTTAACTTTTAAATAAAACATCTGAAATGAAGCTCGATTTATCATGGGTGGCGCGGGAGCGCCACGGGGCGATTTAGCCCCGTGGCGCCGCGCCAACCATTATTAGAGAACGTGGGTAAATTTTGAAATTCAGAACCTTCTTCTTCTTCTTCTCCTTCTTCTTCTTATTATTATTATTTCAACGCTCCATCCTTAAAAGCGATATTCCTCATTCGTTACTGATTGATCAAAAATAAACATGGGCTCATAAGAAAGAAGAAGGAATTACGCAATTTTCTTAGGAAACACTTTTTTGATTTAGGTCCTTGTTATCGATTTATTGATCAAAATAAAAAATTTGAAAAATAGACAAATAAAAACTCCCAACCGCACAATAAAATACTTTTGGCAAAAAAGGATTGTACAGAGCAGAAACAACATCCCCAAAAAACCAAAAAAGACAGCTTTTTGGCAGAACGGAATCGTTCCCGCGCCCGCCAACGCGCGGAAATCGGCGAAAACAACAGAGTACTTTTTTTAATTCTTGCATTACTGATGACAAAATTAATTCAAAGTTTTATTTATTAAAAAATAATAATAAGCGTCGGTGGCGCGGGAGCGCCACGCGCCGGTAGGTAATCATCGGTGGTGCGGGGGTGCCACACTGCAGTTTAACCCACTGTACCGCGCCAACTATACTTAGAGAACGTGAGTAAGTTTTGTAATTCATGTTCATCATCTTCTTCTTATTATTATTTTTACTTTAGAATTATAATTGCAATCATTGGCGCACGGCACCGTGCCAACTAATTTTAGAGAACGTAGGTAAACTTTGTCTGGAGCGCCACTGCACCGCACTTAACGATAATTAAACAACGTGGGTAAATTTTGTAATTTAAATTCATCATCTTCTTATTATTATTTTTTATTTAAAAAAACAGACTTGTAACGGACCACTTATAACATATAGCAATACGTAACTGATCCAAGTAGTGAACGTGTTAAAAAGAAACACGAAATTGGTGGCTGAAATGAAGGCCTGGCCGAAATTAAGTCATATACATTAATACTGTAATTTACAAAAAATTCGAATAATGTGCAAATTTTTGTTTGCTGCAAATGCCGAATAGCCGCATGGAAACAAAACGAGGAAAAATAAACCAAAGCCGAAAGTTATATTAGATATTTCGTTGGGCTTAAGTTGAAGCTAACTAAGTTTTATGTTTTCCTGATGTTGAACTTTTTTTTATTTTATGCTCAAAAAATTACATACTATTTTTGCTGTTAAAATAATAGAAATGTTTCCGATCATACAGCGACCTATGTCGTTGGTTAACTTTGGTTATGTGATACATTTTGTGATCCCTATTATATTTTTGTTGCGTACTAAAGCTAAAAAATATATCGCTTAAATTAACTTTTGCCTGCGCTCAACAGTTAATCAACTTATATAAATTTTGTTATACAAAGTTTGCAACCTGTGTAACATAAACTGGGTATATCTTATTAATTCTAATCAGGGAAATGTGGTTAATCTTTAAGCCTAATGAAATTTTATAAATTGTGCAAGTATTCCATATTTTGTTTTGGCCGGAGTGTCGTAATGTTTACGATTTTATATTTGATTTTGTTTATGATTAATGAATTGTGTTATTTAAGCTAAGTTATATCGGTAAATTCTTTCAAAGTCTCTAAATATCTCAAGTTTCAAGTGCTAACCTACGCTCGGCGACTTTAGTCAAAACAATTTAATATCTTGTAAAGATTGTTGGCTATGTTTAATGTTATCGTGTAAGTATTGTGAATATACGAACGTCCTTTTAATTTTATAATAAATATATTATTGGGGTTTTTCACATCTTACATGACACATACTAAACTTTCAACCGAATTTTGCTGGAAAAATGTTAATTTAATACTTTATTTCCAAATATTACCCATTCTCAGCTAGTTCCAATTTTAACGTAGGGTTATTTAAGTAGTTTTGTGAAAGAATAATGCAGCTTTTTTGACACTCCTAATATAGGGAAAGTCCTACTAAAGAAAATGAGTATTGACAGCACAAAAATTCTTTGCAAGAAAATCGTAGTTGAACGAAAAAACTACGTGCGCAAAAAAAGTCTCATGTGCGAGTTTTTCTTAAAATTTTGGACAAAAACTTAGTGTACAATTCGACATTCTTTTAGATTATACTCTTGCTTAAACTGATAATGAAATCGATATTTAGTTTTATTTCCAACTTCCTTAAAATATAAATTGTTAGTAATAAGCTTAGGAGCACTTTTGTCATAGGAATCAAATTTTATATCGCGCGAAACACTCTTTAATAAGAGAACCAATCAAACTGAAATTTTGATTTTGAAACCAATCAAACTCGAAATACCAAATTTAAAGTAGATGTGTTTTGTATTAAAAAAGCAGTCCGGTTTGGGAGACGTAGGAATTTGGTTTCTGCCAGTGTTTCTTTGATAATTGATAATTATAGTCTAAAAAATTAACGCGTACTGGTAAAACAAACAGGCAGCATAACTGTCCAACAACTTGGGCAATTGCTTTATTTTTAATTATATCATTGTATAGTTTGAGATTGTGTCTATATTATTTAATTTAAGTGATATAATTTAATATGTATCTTATAATGTCACAGGTTCTTTGTGCGATATTTAATCTTAAAATCTTTAAGGACGTATCCTTTTTGCACATAGACTATTAATTAACTAGTTATATATAACCTAAAAAGGACAGACCAACATATAACTAAATTTTTTTTCCAAAAGATTGAACCTGAATCTATTTTCTGTTTTGTGCATTCTTATTATATGTTATACTATAATTTAAAAAACTCAAAGTATAGTCAGCCATTTTTTTAATGCGGCTGCTTGGCATTTCTGATTAGCAGCAAACCAAAATTCGCATATTACACTCTGAACTTTTGTAAACTACAGTATTACATATGATAAGAAGCAAAAGCTATTAGGTGTATTATAACTGATGTTAAAAAATATAATAATGTATAACTCTTAAGTTTTTTTAATTAATTTAAATAAGTTTTTAGTAAAATTCATAAGGTATTTTGCGAGTTATGAGGAAAGTAAAACAAGCATTTTTTTGCATTTTTTTAAAAAAAATGGTGATATTTGGGTTAAAAAATACGTTAATTTTTTGCATGGAAACCTTTTTATTTGAATCAAGTAAAAAATATTAGTAAAATTAGGATTTATATCTGTTACATATTTAAGTTTGAAAGCAATCCAGCAAGTTTTAAGATAAATAGCCTCTAGGTGAAAAATGCTTTTTTTTTCGGCAAAAAAAGGGTCCGAAACGGGGCTTGAGTTCAATTTCAATTATAAATGTTTCGTCAAAAACCAAATTCTTTTCAGTACTTTTTGTATGATTCTGGTTTTGTCAAAAGCGTTTTGCGCTTTTTTAGAAAAAAATTTTCTGGTTCGTAAATCAAAAAAACCAAAAAGTAAGCAGAATAAATTAGTTGGAGTTTATTTATCTTTATCCTGGTGCAAATTTAAATCCAATAGTATAAACTTATCTAAACTTTGAATTTTTAAAACAGTTTATTTAAGATTTTAAGCACAAAGGAATAAGAAGACACCACTGAACATCATGTAATTATGATTATTATAATCATGATTACTGTGTATCATAACCATATATTATTATAATAAATGAAAATATGTTTTTACTAAAAAAACAAGTTTAAAAAATCTTTTTGTTGCTAAAGATCTATAGTCATAGTCATGAAAATAACTAAAATACATTTTTTTAAAATTATTATTTTTAGACCAACCGTCAAAGATTGCAGTAGGTTGCAAAAATACTAGTCTTAATATAAATTGTGATTGTGGGAAGCCTCTTATTACTTTTACAAAATTCGGAGCAAGTCGTTTGGATGTAAGTTTAAAAAACCTTAGAAAATAAAAAGAATCATTAGATCTCGAAATTGTTAAGAATTCTATAATACGTGAACAATCCTTACATGAGTTTTTCTCATTAAACTATATGTTAACTCAAAAATACCTCCAAAAAAATTTCAAAGACATATAATCAATAATTTATTTGTTTGACTTATTTTAGATTAACTGTTTTAGACTTGTAGTTAATAACATTTTGTGACAATTGCAAGTCGTTGAAATAAAAATATCTGCCATAAAAACTAAAGAAAAAATTTGTGGCTTCATATACTGCTCAAACACATTTACTGCCCTAACTATGAGCAATACGTAACTGAACGAAGTAATAACGTATTGCTATC
>JASAMX010012847.1:0-15191 GCA_030248175.1 Microlaimidae sp. YZB2_3
GATTTTAACTTTTATTTATACTTTTATACCTTTAAAACCTTTATACCTTTAAACCTTTAAACCTTTAAACTCTTAAATAAACCTTTAAACCTTTAAATATTCTAACCTTAAATAACCGGTAAACTCTTCTTACTTTTGCTTATAGCCTTTTTATTATATTTTTTTTTTTTTATTATTTTTATTGTTCTCTCTGTATTATTAAATATAACCTCACATCTAATCCCTAAAATCCTCTAATAGAGGTGGGGCTTTGACTAACATTCTACATCAACAACAGTGCTGATATAGGGTGGTAGGCGGTAATATGGAATATCCATGGCCGGCCCGCTTCAGCTTTAAAAAAAAAAAAGATCCTCACTTATGCTTTTTATCACAACCTGGCAACTCTCTGTATCACAAATATCACACATGTATGTATTCTGTCTTTCAGAATCTTTAGATGCTTCCTACTTACTTGATTTATTCAGTTTGGATGGCAGTTTGTTTCGTTAAATATGTCACTTGTACTTACTATAATGTATCTAACTAGGTATTCTTTTATTCTTTTCTTATATTCTTTTTTACTCTTATCCTCTCGGTGTAACCTATATTACTCCCCATCAATATGCAAAATTGTTTTTCCTGGCTTTGCTTTATGATAATTAGTGTTTATAATCTGTGTTTCATTTTTCTTGCTGTGCTAATCCATTTCCTCATTGTCAGGGACGTAGCCAGGGGGGGGGGGGCGGCCGGCCCCCCCCCCCCCCCCGAAACGGTCGGACAGGAGGAAAAATAAGGATAGTGGTTGGGCGGGGGGGGGGCGGCCCCCCCCCCCCCCCCGAAATGGTCACCAGATAGTAAAATTTGGGGTTTTCAGAGGCTAAAAATTCAAAATTTTCTAGCGCCTCGCTAATCGCTCAGCGCCAAAACTTTAAAATAATTTTAGTACCCCAATGGACCCCCAAAACCAAAAATTTGTTCCGCTTCGCTTTGCTCAGCGGTCACTTTCTATAGTATACATACATATATACCTCGTTATTTATGTTGCCTGATGCTAATGTTATTTCAAAGTTAGTACAATAATTTTTATAAGTAATAAGTACTACACAGAAAGAAAAACAAACAATCATATTGTTTGATTTATGTACCTCCTCCCTCCTAAATTTTCCTGCCGCCTATAGCATTGGCTCGGATTTTTTCATATAGGTAGGTACCCCAGAAAACATGGAGCCGAGATGCTACTCATGTGCTTTGGTTTACAATGTGGGTTTAGCCAAGGGGTCTGAAACTAACGTCTCTAAATTCCTTTTTTGCAAAATCCAGGCTCTGCCAATGTGTGCTTATGTAATTTTTAACTAAGAAGACATGTTTTTACCGCTAAAAACATTAGATAATACGTTATTAGGCCAAAAACAGTGTATTATACAGCTTTATCTACGTTTTACTTTTTTAACGTTTTCAAAAATTAAGAGGGGGCTCCGCCCCCCCCCCCACAAAATTTCGGGGGGGGGGGAGCGGAGCCCCCCCCCCCCCCCCCCCCTAAATTTTTTTTTGTACTAAAATCCGCCCCCCCCCCCCCAAAATGAAACTCTGGCTACGTCCCTGCTCATTGTGTTGGAGCGTTTATGGTTTTTGTCTTTAAAGGTTGTTAAATGCACACATAAATTTTATTTGTAGTTAAAGGCAAGAAAGAAAGATGAGTGTAATGGGAATGGGTTGGAAACATTTCAAGGTAAAGCCTGAGGATTAGACAAAGGCCATAATTTGTCAATTGTGTCTGCCCAAGTCCACAGAATACACAAGAGGGAATGGTCCAAAATCTTATAGTACCAGTCCATTATGGCGTCATCTTCATAGGTCACCGACCTTCGACGGCTCAGGGGGGGGGTCCACACCCCGGGGTGTGGAGGTGTTTGACCTCCAGGGGGGGGGTGACACCCCGGGGTGTTTTTTTTGAAAAAAAAAAAGGGGGGGGGTGACACCCCGGGTACCATTTTTTTGACCAAAATTGACAATTTTTTGACGAAATTTGACCATTTTTTAAGCATTTTTTGGGATTGTCTAGTTAGGGGGGGTGGTCAAAAATGGGCCTTAGGGGGGGGTCAGGGGTTCAAGGGGTCGATTGGGGGGGGAGGGGTCAAAAATGGGCCTTAGGGGGGGGGATAGGTCTCAGAGGCCGTAGGGGGGGGGGTGACCCCCCCCCCACACCCCCCCATCGGTGACCTATGGTCATCTTCAAACCTCCCATCCCAGGGAATACAAGAGTCTGCAAGAATTGAAGAAATTGAACGAAGAGGAAAAGAAAGTGAAAGCTGCAGAAAAGGAAAGTCTGTACATTTTGGAAGATTTGGAGGAACCTGCAACTGAAAAGCAAATAAAAATATCTGATATCTTCCAGAGGCAGACTCCATTTCCAGAAAATACTCCCATCACTTATTTAGATGGCAAAAAGTATCTGTCAGCTCAGCACCTTGCGCCTATGTGGCAAGTGAGAGATCTTTTAAAGTGGCTCAATTGATTTCAGAAGGTGACAGAACATCCTTAAAGCCAGAGAATGTGGAAAAACTAGTTTTTTGAAATACAACTTAAAATCTCTGAATTACAAAGTTTTAATATTATTAGTTGTCTTCAAGACTGAATATGCTTTTATTGGCTTCTGTTACATTGATTATTATTAGCTTTTTGTTGTTTCATTATTGCTATTTTGTTTTGTTGGCATATTGTATTGTTTCCAATATTTTGCCTTGATTTTAGTAAATTTTTAATTAGCTATTTTGGTTAAAAGTTTTGTTTATAGACTTGAAACCTCTTCAAAATGATATATTATAAATTATATCTATATATATGTATCAAATATATACATATTAAATCATTACTATGATCCGGTCTGGTCCAATCCCGGCCGGACTTTTTGAAAGTCCGGTCCGGTCCGGCCGGACTGAAAAATCCCGGTCCAGTCGGGCCCTAATTGTCGTGTGTTCCTTCATCTTCAGAATCTTGGTTTCCTGGTGAAAATAGTCTATTGAAGATATTTTATGACAACCTGTGATGACTCCTAGAGCTTTGTTCTGTGCAACATGGAGTGTTTGCCAACTGGATTTCAGACCTGTGCACGGTCTGGGAATGCCCTTCCCCCCTCCGCTTTATTGGGGGATTTGCCCCCCTTTTATTGCCCATCCCCGCCAAAAAATGAAAAAGTACCCTAAAATTATGACGCCATTTTTGACCTATAATGACGCCATCATCGTAAATTTTTTGCAGTTTTTAGCCTATTTCAATGTATTTTAAGCCATTTTAGACCTATTTTTACCTTATTTCCGCTTTTTTTGTCCCTTTTTTCCCTTTTCCCTTCTTTTTTTTCTCTTTTTTTCTCCTTTTTTTCTCTTTTTTTCTTTACCCCATGCTTGCCCCCCCCCCCCCGTTTTATTGCCCCCCCCCCCGTTTCAAAAAAGTTGCCCCTACCCGCCCCCCCCCGGTTTGGAAATTCCCCCCCCCCCGTTTTAACCCGGGGGGGGGGGCAGTGCACATGTCTGGGATTTGCTGATGGTGGGGGCCCAAATCATACATGGGCAAGTTGGTCTGGAGTGGGGGGGGGTTAAACCCCAAATTAGGGGGGTTAAAATCCAAGAAACGCAAAATACCCATATCGTTTTTTACAGTGCGAGTGTAAAAATTTTACTCATATCGTTTTTTGATTTTAAAGGAAAAATAGGTAAAAAACGCTAATATAAGGTCAAAAAGCCCTTTTCATTGCATTTTTGAGCTTTTTATTGCTTGAGACATTTATTTTGACCTCAAAACATAAGTTTGGAGGCAGTTAGAAGTCATTTTAAACACTTTTTTTCTTCATTTTTTCAAAATTGGGGGGGGGGTTAACTTTTCTCTCCCCCCACTTCTGAGTGGGGGGGGGTTAAACCTCCCTTCTCAGAATTTGGGGGGGTTAACACCCCCCAACCCTCCCCCCCGTGCCCATGTATGGCCCAAATAGGAGTAGCACATTCCACAACCAATCTTCCAATAGCCTTGTAAGTAAGTGACAGCGTTTCTTTGTCTTGTCCTTAGTTGGATCCAGATAGCGCTTTTACGATATTATTGCGTTTTCTGACCCTGTTTGCTGCTATTTTGCAGTGGGGGGCAAAAGTGTACATGGTGTCATGAGTGACACGCAAAATCTTTGGTTCTTTGGATAATGGAAGAAGCTTGTCATTTATGTAAATTTTCAAGTGGGTCTTGGCCTGAGCGCTGTGCGGTATAAACAGTGTGACAGACGATTCCTTCGCAGACACTATTAGTGAACGTTTTTCAAAGAAGCTCACTAACTCAGGGGGGTAGTTATTGAGATCTTTGCAGAGGTGCTCAATCACTGGTCCAGAGACAGAGAGAGTCACATCTGCATATGATACCACTTTGATGTTGTGTCTGGTGGTTCAGGCATACTACTCATGTAGTAATTGAACAACTTTGAGGATGTTACTGCTGCCTGGGGGACTCTGGTTTTGACGTTCCAAAAGCTGGAGGAGTGGTTTCAAAAGCTGACTTGCGACTGGCGGCCAAGCAGGTAGACACTGAATCATCTGACAACAGGGAAGTGAAGATCTCACCAGGTCTTGTAGTAGTACTTTTGTGGGAAACTGTGTCAAATGCCTTGCTCAGGTCTAGGCAGACCACTACTGATCTGCTGGGTGGTTTCTTTTGATTAAAACCGTTTGCAATGATTGCGTTTAAGTCGTGTAGGGCTGTGATGGTTGAATGCAGTGGGCAAAATCCATGTTGATGCTTCTTGTTCATTAGGTATTTGTCTAGTGTCGAGAGTAGTGTTCTCTCGAAGATCTTACTGGCAGAGCACAGTAATGAAACCGGTCTGTAAAACTTTCAGTTTGCTTGGGCTTTGTCTGGCTTTGGGAGTGGCACAATCATAGATGAACAAAGGGGAGTAGGGTGGGGAAACTAAATTTTCTTTCAAAAACGTGAAATTTTAAGACAAATTCATGTTTTTACACCCTTTTTATACCTAAATATCGCTTTTTATTCAATAAAATGTAGTATTATCTTATAAAAAACTATTATTAACCATTTAATGGTTTAAAAGTATTTTGTTTCTGAAATTGGACCCCACCTGACCCCCCTTTATGTTTCAAAATCTTCCACCCCGGGTCGACCCCCCTGGAAAGCTAGGGGGGGTTCGACTCCCCCCCTAGGACCCCCCCTAGATTTTGAAATGTCATTTACCCAGGGTAAACACCGCCCTAGCTTTTTGACTGTGTTCATCTATGGGCACAATAATCAACTTCTTCCAGATGGATGGAATTTTGCAAGATAGGAGTGATAGGTTCAACACTTTTGTTAGATATAAGGTTTCAATTGCGCCAAGATGTTTGAGGTGGATTGTACAGAGATTATTGGGACCCATTGCCTTAGAGGCTTTGGCCTTTTTGATCGCTGCTTTCACGGCATCTTCCAAAATGGTAATGTTATCTGACTTGTGGAATTTCCTGATCAACTTCTTCATCCTGCAGGCTGATTTGCTTGATTTGTGCTGGACTGCTGAAGTAAACTGCTTATTGAAGCTGTTGGCTATGAGGCTATCTCCTTGCTGCTCTAAATGGTTTTCTTACTGAAGGTAATGGTAATGCCTGGTTAGGGTTGGCTGAAGGACCCTTACTTTGCGTCTTAATGGTCTTCCATACTTTTACAATGTTGGTACAGCTATTGAAGGTGGACAGGTGTTCCTGCCACTTTTTCCGCTTTTCCCTCACAGACCTGTAGATTCCTTTGTTCAGCTCACATAAACGGTCTGATTTGGGGTTACTCTTCCTCAGTTCATCCCTTTTTTCAGTAAATGCTTTGGTTTTGTCGTTCAGGTAGGGAGCGAACAGACAAATTCAGCCTTCTGGAATCCTTTTTTTGGCAGCTGCGTTGACGGTTTGGCAAAAGAATTTCTCACCTTTGTAAATATCAGTGGCGTTTGAAGACTAATAGCTCATTCTAGTTGTGCAGTAAATTCTGGCCAGTTGACTTTGGCTAGGTTCATATACGTCTTGTGTGGTGAATATATGTTGTTGAGACGTATCCAGCTGCACACTGATGATCACGGGTAGGTGATCCAAGCTCAGCTGCATTCTTTTTTGCCAGTCGGTGGTTGGGAGAAGTGACATACTGGCTAGAGTAATGTCAGGTGAGGTGGGTTGTCCATTGGAAGTCTCTTCGTTAAGGACTCCAAAATTGGAGGATCCAATTCCCTCAGCAAATTGTTCTCCAGAACGATTGACAATGGTGGAATGCCATAATGCGTTGTGGGCATTGAAGTCACCAAGGATTAAGGAGTCTGCAGTGTTGTGGTCAAAGGCATAAGAGATGGCTGATATGTAGTTTCACAACTACTTCCAGAAGGAAAGTAGACATAGGTAAGCTCCAGTCTGGAACTGTCAACGCTTATGCAGATCTTCTGTATCTTCAAGTGCTTATCCCAGATGTCGACTTGAAGCTCTGTGAACTGGATGCTGTGGTGAACTAGGAATGCGATACTGCCACCTTTGTTCTCCTCTTGGTCTTTCATCAAAAGTGTGTACCCAGGTGTTATTGGGTTTTTGGATCTCTTGGTTAACTTGGTTAACCAAGAGGTGTTATTGGGCTTTTCTGCAGCGCAGCAATCTTGATGTCATAGGACAGCATAAAACCCAGGATTTTTTTGATCTTGTTTCTTATATCATTGCAGTTAAACTGTAAGATGTTTAGGCTGGACGCAGCAGGCGAGACTCAGAGCCATGGGACAAGCAGACTTGGGATGCCGGTAGATTTTGTAGATGTTGTAGGAGTACTGAGCGGTTTACAGGATGAACAAGCATAATTGCTTCTCCATTCTGTCGTTGCTTTAAGTGCACTGCAGTTCTTTCCAGTTTTGCTGAAATGGCACCACCTGTTGCAGATGGAACACAAAACAGAGGCACAGTTCGGATTGATGTTAGAGTTACACACCCAACAGGTCCAGGGACCAGGGTTTGAGTGTATTACTGAAGCCAGCAGTAACGACCGGATCAGCAAAGCTGGCATTGGCTGATCCCAGTCCAAAAACACAAAAGATGAGGAGTTGGGAGAAAGGTATCCGTCCTTTGCAACGTTGATTCCTCTGGAGGTTCCATTGTTGACACTTCCACCACCAGTAGGCGACAAGTAAGAGAAGCTGTTCGACCCCGGGTGTGAGATTTTAAATTTAGGGGGGGTCAGGGGGGTCCGATTTTTTGACAAAATTTTTTTATATCAATAATTTAAGTGTTTTCAGGTCTAATATTGAATTTTATACACTAAAACAGCCTATTTAGGCCTAAAAAGTGTATTTAAACACTGTTTTTAAATAAAAAAACCGTGTTTTTTGTCATTAAATAAAAAATATACTTACAAATTGATCGGGAGGGGGGGGGGTCAGCCTCGCTAGGGGGGTTGTTGTTGTTGTTGATAACCTGAAACTTATCTTCCCTATGCAGATTATGCAAAGGGCAGGCGCTAAGACAAGCCAGGAGGGGCGAAAATGTTTCACCCCTTTGGTTAAGACTCTTCGTCCAACATTAATAACAATGTTGGCAACCTTTACCGCTAGAGTGTTCACTACATCAAGTGTTCACCCATTCCGAGGTCTTTGTCTAAAGGATTTTTTAAGTCGCGCCTAATATTGATCTTACTATTTAACGCCGTACAAGGTCAGTATAGGGTCCGCAAGGCCAGTGGTACAAACTCCACACACAATGGAGCTGTATTTGTCCACTGGTTTGCTAGATGGAAAACTGCCATGTGTGGCCGACGTACAACAACAAACACTCTAGCCATGCCACGCTGGACACATTTCTATAAAAGAAAAGATCCAGCAACCAGGTTTAGGTGGTAGTGGAACCCGTAGGCCCGTTAGATGCTGCCCAAAGGTCAGCACAGTCCTGGTGGCTCAATCGCTAGGGGGGTCAGACGGGACCGCTCTTGAGCTTAGGGGGGAGGGAGGGCCTGGATTTTTTCTAGGGGGGTCCGAAATTTTGGCTCTACTTGGTTTCCCCTCTGCCCCTCCAAAACATCTATGGATGGTACTGCCATCCAAATAAAAAAACCGAAAATGATTAAGACTTAAAACAATTTTGAGCTTTAGTATCTCGCTAAGAGTGGTATTGATTTATACAAAAGTTATTAATGCATAAAATTGAAATGGAACTATACAATGACGTAATTATCGTCCAAATCACCTTATACCGTTAGCGAAATATACTCACTTGAATTTTTAATCTTAATCAGTTTTAAATGGTCTGTAGTAGGTATGCATTTTTATAGGTAAAAACACGTTTATTTTGCCTTTTTCGTAAATTTTTTGCTTTATTTTTGAAAAATTAGGGTATACCCTAACTCAAGATTTTCAAAATAGTGCAAAAAACGTAAAAACAACTAAAGTGTTTATAGAAAAAATATATAATAGTTTAACATGCAATCCGGTAAATAGTGATATAAAAAACCCATACAATATTTTAGGTTGTTGTTGCATTGCCTAAAACTTATCTCTTAGCTTCCTAGCTTAAGGGTCGTTTACCCGGTGTAGCCACTCGCATAGCTTCACTGATCATGATTAAACTATACAAACAACTAACTTTTTAGTGCCTTCAAGTAAAACTAGAGATCAAAGATTACGAGGCCAAGAAACTTCATTTGGACAGTTGGATACAGATGCAGGTTAGCGAATCAGTAGTTTGTTAAATTGAGCATTAACATTTAAGAATTTAATTTGTATTTTCATTTTGATAAGATTAAATATTGATATTTTGTAATAAATAAATTGATTCATGACACGTAGCAAAGTTTATAGTGCCGTTGATTTTTTTAATATATTTTGTGTTTTTTTTACCTTAACCCAAAAGTAAAATCGTAAATAAATGGATTTAAATGTTTCCACTGCAGAGTCAAATTGTGTGTCTCCGATTTTTATAATATTTGGACCAAACGCGCACCAAGTATAATAAAAAAATGAGTAAAAATGATTTCTTTCGCGAAAAAAATAAATATATTGACAATTATTGACGAAAAAATATTGACAATTACGGTGTTAAAATTTACAAACAAAGTGTCAAAATAAAATTAGTAATATTCATATTCTTGTGCTATATTGCGTCCTTCAATAATGCAGACCTGTGCACTGTTCCCCCCGGGGGTTTAAACGGGGGGCAATTCCAACACGGGGGGGGGGGCCAAAACGGGGGGCACAGGGGGGCAACTTGTTGAAACGGGGGGGTGGGGCAAGCAGGGGGAAAGAAAAAAAAAAGAGAAAAAAGGAGAAAAAAAGTAAAAAAAAGGAAAAGGGGACAAAAAAAAAGCGAAAATAAGGTAAAAATAGGTCTGAAATGGCTTAAAATACATTGAAATAGGCTAAAAACTGCAAAAAATTGCGATGATGTATGGCATCATCATAGATCAAAAATGGCGTCATAATTTTAGGGTACTTTTTCATTTTTTGGTGGGGGGGGCAAATCCTCCAATAAAACGGGGGGGGGGATTTCCAGAGCGTGCACAGGTCTGGTAATGTTGTGTTGTCTGTTGTTTAAAGTGCTTTAATCTTGATCCTGATCAATTTTTTTTATTAAATGTTTGTAAATGTTACGGTTTTTTATGTTTGAATAATTTGTATTCGTTTTGTTTAGAAACAACTTCAGGCTAAAAAAGAAAATTATAAATCTCCACAGCCACCTACACCGAAAAAAGCAAAAACACCAAAAACACCAACACCAACAAAGGCAAAAACCCCGACGAAAACGCAGTCATTAACACCAACAAACTCCTACACACCAAAGCAAACAAAAAATCCAACACCCACGATGCAGTCAATTTCTCTGAAAAAAGCTATCCCTATTTGGTCCAATGGGAATGAAAACGTAGAAGCGGTTGTTGCCGTTCAAAATTCACCCGAAACTACGACCCCGAATCAGCCCACTTTACGCTCTATCGCTGTGCCTTCAGCCCCTGTGAAGCATTCCGTTGAATTGGGCTTTAAGACCCCGTTGCACGTGACGGAGTTGAAAAAACTTCCCGTCGGGAACAAAGCTTTAACCCTGCCGAATCTATCCTTCAGTACTATTGGAAGCCCGGGTAAAATTTTTTTTTTAGTTAAGGCGGTTTAATATTAACTTTGTTATTTAGCGCATTGAATAAATCGATTGAATGCTAAAGAAGAAATACTTGGGTATGACTCTGCTCTGGTCCAACCAGGATATTTGTCCCTTTCTATAGACTGATAGGTCCGGTACCCTATAATAACCCCTCCGCTTCTTGTAAAATTTGAAATTCCCGGGGATTCGTTCGTACTCCTAATATTTTGAAGTTTTTTCTTTTTTTCCAAAATACCCCATGGTTACCGTTTTTTAAACTAGTAGCCCCAAAATTTTAAGTGAGCACTGAATTTTATGAATGTTACGCCTGAATGATACAACCCCATTCCAAATTTCTTCCATGAATGATACAACCCCAAAGCGTTTTTTAGCCTCCGATATGCTGTTTAAGGCCTTATTGCCTGCAGTAACCTTATCAAGATCATCTGTCGGTGATACCGTGACAGCACTTTAGGTGTCTAAACCTAAAATGGTAGCTTTTAAACAAACAGAAATTGCCCCCTTCTAAATTTTAAATTGGGCATCCGTGTTCGACCGCCCTTAAAAGCGACGTAGTTCGGAAACCAGTAGTTCTTAAAATTTTTGCCTTCCATCCGGGGGTGGACATCGCGTAGCATACGTTTTTACGGCCAAACACATTTTTATGACCTCTATTAGATGCAAAATTCACTTTCAAGTTTCAAACTACGGATTTAAGTTTAATAAATTTATAAAAAATTTAAATGATAAAAATATATAAAATTAGTTTGGGGGGGGCAATCTCCGCAGGATAGTGAAACTATGTGCCGGCCCGTAGTTTAGCCTCGATTTTAAATACCTTAATCTTAAGGGATCTTTACGGGAAATAGTTCAAAATGACCGACAAGCAAATCCTGACAAAAATAACGTTTCAAATCTCAAAATTTATTTCGGGATTCATTTTTGATTTTAGGTATTTTAAAGGGCGGTTGGCCGAAAATTTAAAAGATCGAAAATTGCTCAAAATTATTAAACTTTTGGATCCAAAAAACATTTTAAGCTTCCTAGTATATAACTTGGATTATATTGCACTAACTTAAAGGAAAATTTTGTCCATTATCAGGTCCGAATGGGTTGTAATAATACCACCTTTTGTGCCACTTTTTTTTACTCGAAATTTCGAAAAAAATAGGACATAGCTTATTAATGTATTGTGAGCCTCATAGTTACCCGAAACTAATAAATTTTATATCACCTGATAGAAGAAAAATTTTCTATTTTACAGGCTCAGTTTTTTATAAATTTATTAAACTTAAATCCGTAGTTTGAAACTTGAAAGTGAATTTTGCATCTAATAGAGGTCATAAAAATGTGTTTGGCCTATAAAAACGTATGCTACGCTATGTTTATCTCTGCAATGGAAGGCAAAAATTTTAAGAACTACTGGTTTCCGAACTATGTCGCTTTTAAAGGCGGTTGAAAATATGATGCCCAATTTAAAATTTAGAAGGGGGCAATTTCTGTTTGTTTAAAAGCTACCATTTTAGGTTTGGACACCTAAACTGCTGTCACGGTATCACCGACAGATGATCTTGATAAGGTTACTGCAGGCAAAAAGGCCTTAAACAGCATATCGGAGGCTTAAAAAAACGCTTTGGGGTTGTATCATTCATGGAAGAAATTTGGAATGGGGTTGTATCATTCAGGCGTAACATTCATAAAAACTAGAAGTGCTCACTTAAAATTTTGGGGCTACTAGTTTAAAAAACGGTAACCATGGGGTATTTTGGAAAAAAAGAAAAAACTTCAAAATATTAGGAGTAAGAACGAATCCCCGGGAATTTTAAATTTTACTATAAGCGGAGGGGTTATTATAGGGTACCGGACCTATCAGTCCATAGGAAGGGACAAATAACTTGGTTGGACCAGAGCAGAGTCATACCCAAGTATTTCTTCTTTAGCATTCAATCGATTTATTCAATGCGCTAAATAACAAAGTTAATATTAAACCGCCTTAACTAAAAAAAAAATTACCCGGGCTTCCAATAGTACTGAAGGATAGATTCGGCAGGGTTAAAGCTTTGTTCCCGACAGGAAGTTTTTTCAACTCCGTCACGTGCAACGGCGTCTTAAAGCCCAATTCAACGGAATGCTTCACAGGGGCTGAAGGCACAGCGATAGAGCGTAAAGTGGGCTGATTCGGGGTCGTAGTTTCGGGTGAATTTTGAACGGCAACAACCGCTTCTACGTTTTCATTCCCATTGGCCCAAATGGGGATAGCTTTTTTCAGAGAAATTGACTGCATCGTGGGTGTTGGATTTTTTGTTTGCTTTGGTGTGTAGGAGTTTGTTGGTGTTAATGACTGCGTTTTCGTCGGGGTTTTTGCCTTTGTTGGTGTTGGTGTTTTTGCTTTTTTCGGTGTAGGTGGCTGTGGAGATTTATAATTTTCTTTTTTAGCCTGAAGTTGTTTCTAAACAAAACGAATACAAATTATTCAAACATAAAAAACCGTAACATTTACAAACATTTAATAAAAAAAATTGATCAGGATCAAGATTAAAGCACTTTAAACAACAGACAACACAACATTATCAGACCTGTGCACGGTCTGGAAATCCCCCCGTTTTATTGGAGGATTTGCCCCCCCCACCAAAAAATGAAAAAGTACCCTAAAATTATGACGCCATTTTTGATCTATGATGATGCCATACATCATCGCAATTTTTTGCAGTTTTTAGCCTATTTCAATGTATTTTAAGCCATTTCAGACCTATTTTTACCTTATTTTCGCTTTTTTTTGTCCCGTTTCATTTTTTTTTTACTTTTTTGTCCTTTTTTCTATTTTTCTTTTTCCCCTGCTTGCCCCCCCCCCCGTTTCAACAAGTTGCCCCCCGTGCCCCCCGTTTTGGAATTGCCCCCCCCCCCCGTTTTGGAATTGCCCCCCCCCCCCGTTTAAACCCCCGGGGGGGGGGGAAGTGCACAGGTCTGCATTATGGAAGGACGCAATCTAGCACAAGAATATGAATATTACTAATTTTATTTTGACACTTTGTTTGTAAATTTTAACACCGTAATTGTCAATATTTTTTCGTCAATAATTGTCAATATTATTTATTTTTTTCGCGAAAAAAATCATTTTTACTCATTTTTTTATTATACTTGGAGAGCGTTTGGTCCAAATATTATAAAAATCGGAGACACACAATTTGACTCTGCAGTGGAAACATTTAAATCCATTTATTTACGATTTTACTTTTGGGTTAAGGTAAAAAAAACACAAAATATATTAAAAAAAATCAACGGCACTATAAACTTTGCTACGTGTCATGAATCAATTTATTTATTACAAAATATCAATATTTAACCTTATCAAAATGAAAATACAAATTAAATTCTTAAATGTTAATGCTCAATTTAACAAACTACTGATTCGCTAACCTGCATCTGTATCCAACTGTCCAAATGAAGTTTCTTGGCCTCGTAATCTTTGATCTCTAGTTTTACTTGAAGGCACTAAAAAGTTAGTTGTTTGTATAGTTTAATCATGATCAGTGAAGCTATGCGAGTGGCTACACCGGGTAAACGACCCTTAAGCTAGGAAGCTAAGAGATAAGTTTTAGGCAATGCAACAACAACCTAAAATATTGTATGGGTTTTTTATATCACTATTTACCAGATTGCATGTTAAACTTATATATATATTTTCTATAAACACTTTAGTTGTTGTTACGTTTTTTGCACTATTTTGAAAATCT
Source organism: Microlaimidae sp. YZB2_3 (assembly GCA_030248175.1). Lineage (NCBI taxonomy): Eukaryota > Metazoa > Nematoda > Chromadorea > Desmodorida > Microlaimidae > Microlaimidae sp. YZB2_3. Next base: position 13,820 of record JASAMX010012847.1, read on the forward strand.
TGAGTTAAGGTATACCCTAATTTTTCAAAAATAAAGCAAAAAATTTACAAAAAAGGCAAAATAAACGTGTTTTTACTTTTAAAAAATGCATACCTACTACAGACCATTTAAAACAGATTAAGATTAAAAAATTGTTCAAGTGAGTATATTTCAATAACGGTATAAGGTGATTTGGACGATAATTGCGTCATTGTATAGTTACTATTCAATTTTATGCATTAATAAATTTTGTATAAATCAATACCACTCTTAGCGAGATACTAAAGCTCAAAATTGTTTTAAGTCTTAATCATTTTCGGTTTTTTTATTTGGATGGCAGTACCATCCATAGATGTTTTGGAGGGGCAGAGGGGGACCCAAGTAGAGCCAAAATTTCGGACCCCCCTAGAAAAAATCCAGGCCCTTCCTCCCCCCTAAGCTCAAGAGCGGTCCGGCCTGACCCCCCTAGCGAGGCTGACCCCCCCTCTCGATCAATTTGTAAGTATATTTTTTATTTAATGACAAAAAACACGGTTTTTTTATTTAAAAACAGTGTTTAAATACACTTTTTAGGCCTAAATAGGCTGTTTTAGTGTATAAAATTCAATATTAGACCTGAAAACACTTAAATTATTGATATAAAAAAATTTTGTCAAAAAATCGGACCCCCCTGACCCCCCCTAAATTTAAAATCTCACACCCGGGGTCGAAAAGCTTCTCTTACTTGTCGCCTACTGGTGGTGGAAGTGTCAACAATGGAACCTCCAGAGGAATCAACGTTGCAAAGGACGGATACCTTTCTCCCAACTCCTCATCTTTTTGACTTGCCGTGTTTTTGGACTGGGATCAGCCAATGCCAGCTTTGCTGATCCGGTCGTTACTGCTGGCTTCAGTAATACACTCAAACCCTGGTCCCTGGACCTGTTGGGTGTGTAACTCTAACATCAATCCGAACTGTGCCTCTGTTTTGTGTTCCATCTGCAACAGGTGGTGCCATTTCAGCAAAACTGGAAAGAACTGCAGTGCACTTAAAGCAACGACAGAATGGAGAAGCAATTATGCTTGTTCATCCTGAAAAACTGCTCAAGTACTCCTACAACATCTACAAAATCTACCGGCATCCCCAAGTCTGCTTGTCCCATGGCTCTGAGTCTCGCCGCTGTGTCTAGCCTAAACATCTTACAGTTTAACTGCAATGATATAAGAAACAAGATCAAAAAAATCCTGGGTTTTATGCTGTCCTATGACATCCAAGATTGCTGCGCTGCAGAAAAGCCCAATAACACCTCTTGGTTAACCAAGTTAACCAAGAGATCCAAAAACCCAATAACACCTGGGTACACACTTTTGATGAAAGACCAAGAGGAGAACAAAGGTGGCAGTATCGCATTCC